>JBBPOC010000243.1:0-21964 GCA_038091235.1 Tylopilus rubrobrunneus | reverse complement strand
AGGAAACCCGCCTGCACTGGCAGGTTGCCATTGTAGGCTCGTGGCTGGGTATCCGTGGTTCGCCTCGACGAGGGTAACAAAGTCAGGGTAGTCGGTATAGTCGTCCTCTACAAGAACTCGCTCGTCCTGAAGCCCGACGATTGCGATCCGATTGCGATAGTCTTCTGTGAACGAGGCGATACCGAGACGAAATGCGGAGCGAGGACGGGACTGATGGCCTGGCGCTGTGGACTTGCACCAATCGATGGCATGGACAGGCCCTAGGCGGTGTCAGACCGGTGCCAACAAACGGTTGTGGGTCAACTTACAAGGTGCTTCGTACTGAAGCAGTGTGGTCTGGGTCATGGATGTATGTCTACATGTGGCTGTGAAGCTAACAAGCGTTTACACGCAAATCACATTTTCACACTTGTCACTCAGCATCACTCCAAACTATTCATCAAAATGCACGATTGCCCATGTAAAGCATCTTTTACATCACAGCGACTATGTACAGACAGCATGGTTAGAGGCGAGAGACCCAGTGTATAGCAGCGCAGTAGTAAAGTAGAACAAGCAGAGGCGGAATTGACATTTGCGGGGACTGGAGGGCGCGTCGAGTCGAAAGGTGTCGGGCATGCCGAGGGAGACTGAGGGGAGTCGGAATGAGGTGTGGTAGGGGGATTTCGGTGACTGCATCGACGAGCGGTTTCGAATTTTCGGGTGCAAAATGTCCGTAGAGCATGAGTGACACAATCAGCAAATAAAAAGAAGATAAGAAAACGGTGGCGAAAGCCGGCTGAGTAGTCCTCGTGGTTTAGTCGGTATCGACCATGGATATCGCACCGCATTCTTCGCAGAAGCTCCACATTGTTCTTGAACCGTCGATGCCAGGGGAACATGCCACCCGAAGCTTAGGTATTTGGGAGCAGTGGGAACTGGTGAGACGAAGGGAGAAATACGCAAGCCAGGACGCTGTCAAATCACTACGGTGATGGAGCCACATAATCCACATACCCGTGGTGCGTCAGAGTACTGGCTGGCTGGATCAAGCCAACAACCTTGGGGGACGAGGTGGGGTCAAGAGAAGGCTGATGCGAACTGTATCTGGGGAAAAGAGCTGATGGGACAATGACGACGCACATCAAACAAGGACCTAGATGGGAGTCAAAACACTCACGGGAGTTGTAATCAATGGCGTCAGAATAGCCAGACGAGCTGCTTGCCGTGCTAGCGGTGGATACAAGACGAGTGTGGTGGTTCTCAAAGAAAAATTGCTCCGAATCAGACGAGGAAGAATCAGACATAGCAACGTCATTGTCGGCCTCATAGCCGGGAAACGGAACTAATTTCAGTTGCTTGACGGTCTGAAACATGGTGAATATATGCGCGGAGGGGGATATCGGAATGTTTGCAGACCTGAGGGAAGTCCTCGGAGGGGTCATATTCGAGTTTGCGTTTCAAAGCCATGTCAAGGGAAGAAAGGAGGGCTGTATGGAGCGGACGGAGGTTGGGGAGGAAGATAACAGTCTTGAGAAAGGAGGGTGATCCAACTTACCGCTCTAACTTATACGCACCTCGATTTGTCCATGTTTGTACTCAGCCGCGGAAATTGGAATGCGATCGAAATTCAAAAATTCCGCCGCCGAAGCACCGGCGCCGCTGTGTATGGGACCGTTGACGTTATTCCCGGAACATTCCGATTGGTTGCCTCGCCCGCGCCCGGGTGGAAATTACGATAACCCTCCCGGGAAGCCGTGACAAGCAGTACGTGTGACGGGAAAATACCTGTCAACCTGTAACCGTGACTGGAGGTATTTTAGTTGTCACGCTAGCTTGCTGCCGTACCACCTGCCAGCCAACAAGCCATGCCTGACATACCACACCTGCCAGCCTTCGTGGATCCCCTACTCAACTATTTGGAGGAACATCTACCACCAGAGCTTTACTCGTTCCTCACCACATTTCTCTCGCACTCCCTCGCACTCCTCACCGCACTTATATCCCTCGTCTCCTCGTTTATCGCATCCAAACCTTGGGAGTGGGACGCACAAACCATCATACCACCTCTCATCAGCTTCCTCGCCGCCTATCTTGCGCTGGTCAGCTTGTACAGGACAACAAGCTGGTTATTCAGAACCACCTTCTGGCTCGTCAAGTGGGGAGCTATATTTGGCGTTCTGGCAGCAGGCGTAGGCTGGTACACGGGGAACCCTGACGTCAATGAGGGAGCGAGAGGTGTTTTGACAAACTTGGGCACAGTCCTTCTCGGCGCATTAAACGGCGACGGAGTTGAAGCTCGCAATCCTGGAGCAACGCCACGCACCCCCGAGCATCGCTCGAAACCATGGGAATCCTTCGACAATATCAATCAGTGGCGGTATCGCGAAAACAATCCGGCAGAAGCGCAGAACAACGATGCTCAGCGAATCATGTCGGAGATCGTGGCGGCGGCAAATCGTATTTTGACGGAAGGCGGATGGTGGAGTGTGGCTAAGAGTGTATTTACGCAAAATGATCCGCAGAGTGGAAAGGAAGGTCGTTCTACCAAACGCCAGGGGAATCGGTCTTCACATAGATAGTTGTCACTGTATCTTGACAATATTGACGACATAGGCAAAGAATGTATTGCCAAGCTATAGGCGAGACTGTACATAATAGGACCTCGGATTTCATCTAAGCTTTTGCTCCCTCTACGGCTTCGGGGTGTGTGTAGCGATAACTTTGCAACGCGGGTGAGAACACTCTACGGTACTGTCAATTGAATTCCTTACTGAGCAATGCGGGCCAGCTGGCCGACTCCCGTGGCGCCCACGAAAAAGTTGACCTAGGAATGTTAGATATAAAAAGCTAAGGAACCCATGCAAAACGTACTGCGGCGAGACTGTAGTTGACCGGTATGATGACAAACGAATACCGCACCCAGATCAAACCCGTCGCTGCCAAAGCTGAGGGAATGGACTTGAGCACACACCTCGCGGCCCGATTCATTCACAAACGCACCGACGTTTTGGGATACACTGAGCTTTTCCGCTGGCCGGTTCAGATCTTTCAGGCCGGCAGCGACCAGACACCACTTCATCACCGGGGCCCAAAAGAACACGGTCTTGGGACCTGTTTGCACCAGCAGAGCACAGACATGATTTGAATAAGTATGAAGGAAGAGATCTTGGGACACGAACCGGCTGGGTGGTTCATGAACGCAGAGAATCGGGAGGCTCCCGCTGATGCTGCTGCACCTGACATGTTATGCAGACGAGAGAAAGACGGTACGGAAACGATCGTGTGTGGGAGCAGTACAACTGCGAGTCGATTTATTACAAGCAGGCGACACGTGACCAGTGTGACACAACTCCCTCAAAACGAGCCTCCGATCCATTTCTCCGCCAGACCCTCCCAGCAACCCGTAAGGTGCATATGTCTCCCAGGACAAGTTACGAGAACTACAGCACCCCGCTCGTCGAGGGTACGAAGACCGATCCAATCCTCCGTGTACAAAGGCTGGAGTCTCATGGGCACGATCATGTTCTCTTGCACGAGCTGGCCCAGGGGCGCCTGTTCCAGCAAACCGTCGGGCATGTAACCCACTTTCTGCTCTGGCGGGGCCTCGGATCCAAACCATGCACTCTCCTTGGGGACCACCGTCTCATCTTCCTCGAAGAGGACAAGTATCAGGTTTTCTAGTGAAGTAAGATTTTCGGCATAAGATTGCTTTCTGGCAGATGGAGGAAGTGCTTCGTTGTTGATATCTGCGAGGAAACTTCCAGACGATGCATACAGCGACAGCTGTGCTGGATCTCTGAAGTATTGCGCCTGTTGGGGTCATGATGGGTCTCATATACGCAACAGGATGAAGCAATGTCGTCCAACCTGTACTAGATGCTGCTGCGCCCATTCGGTATATACTCCGGCCTTGGCAGCAAGACGAGCGGCCTGACATAGCAAGTCGAAGGGGCCGCATAATGGCAAGTCGGAGATGCCCATGTGTTGTGATCCGAAGGTAATTAGGTTGTGGACTGGTGGGGTATTGTTTCGCTCTACATATGCGCGCAGGAACTGGCCTCCTTGAGAGAAACCGATGGCATCGAATCCCCTGCGAAGCTCCGGGATGGACGCAAGCTGCTCAGCGACAGTTGCGAGCTGTTCATTGACATTCCCATACTAAACGATGCGCTTGTCAACAAGGTTTCCTCATTGAACACAACACTCACGAATCCAGCGAGCTGATCTGCTTTGGAATCCTGGTCGACATAGACAGAGTGAACGAATATCCCGGGGTGCATCTTCCTCACTTGGTCTTGAAATTGGACCATGCCTTGTGATGCATAGGTATCACCAAGACCATGCCATACCACCATGGGTCGTACATTGTTGATTGCAGCAGGGTAGACGAAGCCAGTCAGCGCCAGACACACGCTGACCAGGGAGGCGAGCATGATAGTGAGCAGGATATGTGATTACATAATCCACCCTGTTTCGCATTTGCCCGATTGGCCGAGCGCTACTGCGGCCCTGGTTCGCAATGGGTGGTCTACAGATGCATATATCCCCATTCAACCCTCCTTTGCCTCGCTAAAAGCGATCACACAAATGTCAACATATCGCCGTGATGGAAGGTTTGCGCTCACGTTTGGCAATAACCCTGTTTCTTAGTGGAACTCGCAGGCTGTCGAAGCAGACCGCGCAGCGGACGCAGTAGCCAAGCCCTTGCAGGGTCAAGCTGCGTTCCACGAGCAAGTCAAACATGCACATGGTCACTTGTCCCTCTATGAAATGAAGGGTAGTCGAAAGGCTTCCCGCAATGGACGAACCTGACCAGCATATGAAGACTCATCTGTGAGTCAGGTCTGCTCGAATGAAATAACTGCGAGCCCTAAGTACTATGTAGACATCCAACCCGAGAGAAAAGAGCGACGATTAGAAAGTGTTCGTGTGGTATCATAGTTCTCCCGCAACCCGCTTCTCAATGATGTCGGCGACGATGGGTCCGTAAACGGGTATTTTTTCGCCCTGAAATCCCGCCGGATAGGCAACCTTGGGCGTGTTCCCAGAAAAGTAGCTAAAAAGGATCCCTCAGTGTCGTCCGACCTTCTGAACAGAACGCACTCACGTATCATTCCAAATGCCGAAATGCTTCATCCCCAACGCGCGTGTCGTCCATTCGTAATCGTGAGCAAAGCCTCCTGGGTAAAACATCTCAATTACAGCCGACGCCTTGGTGCATGGCATCAAAATGAGGTGCGATAAGCCATTGCCATGGACCCCAAGTAGGATCTACGCAGCCGTATCAGCTGCAGGACTGAAGGTGTGAAAAGACGGAAATGAACTCACCGTCGTACGTGCGACAAGCTGAACCTGATCATCTTTCGTCATATTCTCGGCCTTCACCACGTTCAGCTCCCACTCTTTGCCTCCGTTCGGAATGTCGGCGTTCTTCCTTTGTACAAGGGCCTCGATCTCCCCAACCAGAACCTCGTGATCTTCAGGGATCAAGTGACGACGGGAAGATTGACGGGAGATATAGGTGATGACAATCTTTTCGGTCTCTTCAAAGTCAGGCGGTGTTGATGCCAGTATATCGGCATCCAGCCCATGGTTCTCGATAGAGACCCCTTCACCATTCATTTTTACGCCCGCGAATCGCCAAACAGCATATTTGATCGTCCTCCACCACGAACCATTTTTGTCCAGCTTCTCGCGCGCTATCAGAGCATCGACCGCTTCACTGGCGACACGCTGATTCTTGGTGCCGCACAATGTACCCCTGAAAGCCGCCGAGCGATCAGCGAGCAAAAGGTAAGGGAAATGCCAAGCACGGTCGATGCTCGAGTTTGCACCGACAGATGTCGCGAGCACGCGATCATGCCAGTCGAGGTCCACTTCTACCGTCAGCGATGGAAAGGCAGCACGCAGGAAGTAGCCATTGAATCCTGGACGGTCGCGCCATCCATCAATTGACGAGTGTGGGAAGATAGCACGATGGATCGGAGGAGGTGACGCAGGAGACACTGCACCTCTCCAAAATGACCACGTTCCGAGTAGAAGTTCGGCGCAAAAATGATAGTAGTGGTTTAAAACTGAATTGACCGTTAGCTTGATTCGAAAATCGGCCAAAGTACAAACGCACACTGCGGGGGGTCGTTAAACAGGAGCTAGTTATCAGGTGTGTTTAGTGAGCAATATCATATATGTAATTATAACCCACTGTGTTGCCTTCGACTGACCAAACTTTACGAGTGGAAGGATGGTCTCCCCATCGCTGAAGTGCCTCCCCAGGACTCACAATATCCATGTCCTGTGGAGTAGGTTCGCGGGATGCAATATTCTCCGGGGTATTGAGGGCGGGGAGACCCGTCGACGTCATGTATCTAATGTCAGGGAACGAAGATGGTGAAGAAGTAAGGATCAGGAGGGTTCCATTTGCCATGTAAACGTCACGGAACAATGTCCACCCCGGAACATGGTCCACTATGGTGGTTTCAGGCAGCGATGGCAGCGTCGAAAAAACCACATTTTCGCGCGTGATACCCTGAGCGCCCGATTCGCCAGTGGACCCTGGTTGGATGGAGGCAAGTAATCCACTGATGTCTTCCCCATTTTGTGGTGTATGTTCATTAGTGACAGGTTGGGTCTTGGCCTGCGAGTGAAATGCAGTAGTTACGGCGACGGATTTCGTCGTCCACGGTGCCAAAGTTGTGAAAAAATGTGTCGTGAGGGCGCCAACGAGAATGAGAATCGCATCGCGTCGTGATAGTGAACGAATGAGTGGAGGCATGGGACCAAGTGAGAGGACGCAAAAAAGTACTCACGCGTGCGGGAGCTGCGTCTGCGACACGGAGTTACATAACTTTGTACGTATCTTTGGCCCCAAGACAAGCAAAGAGTCCCCATCCTATCTCCGAAAGCAGTTTCTAGTCCCAGGCATCGTCACACCGTAACTTGAAGAAGGAAGAGATTCAATTAGATGTTCAAACTGGCGGGCTGCATGGCCACCACTTTGACGTTATGCCAATGAACTGGCAACTTGTAGTTCACCGATGGTTTTGTTTGACACGGAGTTCCGGCCGAGAACGTGTTCATGGAGATAGCGAGTTCAAGCTGGTATATGGAAGCCGTGAGGTCACGGGTCGGAGCTGTCCGGTAAGCTCATGCACTGCACGGGGCTCCGCAGTTCTACATTCACAGATACATAGTAACTCTTCGAGTCATCTGGTTTGCCACAAGCCTTTGGTGCTGATCTGCTTTACTCAGTCGACATAGGCCCTGAACACCGTCAACTGTTCCACAGCTTGGAAGGAGACGGGGACGTTGGCCCCGACAAAAACAACACTTCCCGCTTTGAGCTCCAAGGATTTGCCTTCGTTGTCCCATTTAATGAAACCCGCCCCCTCGGTAGCGATGACGATCGATGGTCCATTGATTACGCGTTGGGACTCCGAACCTCCCTGTGCCAGGTTCAGCGCAAGGACTGTGAAGTCTTGGACGGGAGGATCGTAAGTCACGGTGGCAGAATCTGGAACCGTAGACGGCTGAACCATATGGTTGGACCAAGGAGCCGCTTTGTAGGTCAGGCCAACGAGGAGATTAGGGATGTCTTTTGGCTTCGGAGTGAGTCCTGCCCGAATGACATTATCGGAGTTGGCCATGCACTCCATGATATCTGATCATCCTTAGCGAACGTTGACAACTGCAGGATTCACAAGTAAACCCTACCTCCGGAAATATAGGCATGTGGTTCTCCCGCGCCGAGAAAGATTGCTTGTCCAGCCTCCAGCTTGACGTAGTTCAGCATGAAGGTGCAAAACACTCCAACGTCTCCGGGGTATTGTTCATTCAATCGGAGAACAAGGTCCTTGACGTCACTTTGTTCGTTTTCGGTGTTGTAACGCGCCGTCAGTCGCGAAAGCTGAACCTCGACCGCAGTAGGGTCAGCTTGCATAAGGGCCGAGAACAAGGTCTGTAGTTGTTCTCGCTCGGCTGGTCCCTCTACTGAGAGAAAGCGGTCTGCGACTTGTTCTGAAACTAGAGCGCGAAGCTCTGGCACGTTTCTGAGGTGTATTTTGATGTCTGAAATGGGCAAAAACCCGCACAGGCCCCTGAAATCCGTCAACGCGATCGCCATTTCGGGCTTGTGGTTGTCATCTGGAATCGAATGAGACCAGACAATTGCAAGAGCAAGCACCTCGCCTGTATAAACCGTTGGTTGTTTCGCATGCAGTTGTTCTGCGGTCTTCTTGTCAGGGTGTGTTTGAATACTTAATGCCTTGTTGATTGAGAGGACCTTGAACAAGAAGGGGAGATTCCCTCTGGAGGCAGGGAATCTGTTGGAGACGTTGCTTCCAATGAGGTGGGGGTTTGCAGCCAAGACTTGTGGGAGATTCGAGCTGGAGCCAACCACCCCTGAAGGTGACTTGACGTGTGTGCCCATCCACAGCTAGACCAAGTCGTCAGTAATCGGCATGCGATGACTACGAATGACGTGCCTCTGCATAAGGAACCGCGTTGTTGAGTACGAAACCGGGCACATCTGCGCCTGCAGCAAGCTGGGCGACTTTAGATTGACTGCCGATCTTTCCCCAGTCATATTTCTGCAGCGTTGGTACGATACGGAAAACAGGGTCAGTTGTGCTGCTCATGGTGATTTACTGGAACTGGAGCTGATAGACAACTGATGGGCCGGGATCGATCAGTATCTTGCCGAGTCCAGTGACACCCCGCATGTACTACTGATGACGTACACTGCCGCGAGTCCGGATCCTTTCATACCTGTGCGGCCATAGGATCTCATACTAGGGTTCGTATTATTGATCGTGTCGAGCCCTGCAACACGTTGCTGAACTGGATACGCTGCTGTCATTACGTGGCGAGATGGGACTGGGTTTGCCTTGCTAGTGCCTGGTACTAGTATTAACAAATGCAATCAGAGCCCTACCACTGGCACTGCCAGCCAGCGCGGCGATCGTCGTTTCCCTGCTGGGTGGAGTGGATATCACCTTACAAACGATCCCTCTTACCTGTTCTTGACTTTGGTTCGAGCCTCGATGGATCAGATAACCCTCGATATGAACTGATCTTTCCACATCTAGGCAAATCTGGGCACACCTCCGGAACTTGGCTGGCAGTTCTTGTTACCAATGGCAGCGTCTGGGCGCAAAGAAGCGGAATTCGCATCGATCTCGCGGTACGTGCCGTGACACCACCCGGGCCCCCGCTTACAATCGAACGCTTGGCAGAATGCACGCATCGCCTTCGTTCATTGGTATATAAACCCCATGCTCCACCGCTTGATTTCTCATCAACCCCTCCTCTACTCACACTCATACGATGGCTCCACTTTGGCAACCCGGTGAACAGTACAACTATGGCGACGTCGTCGAATTCGAAGGTAGGGCGGTCCTCTGGCTCGAGCGATCACTGATCGCCGTCGTCTAGGGGTCGAGTACAAGATCATTCAGCCCCACCGCTCCCAGGTGAGTCTGCTGATCTGCGGTGATCTCGCTTTCACTGACACGAGCCAGGGCGATTGGACTCCCCCGGTGACTCCCGCCCTCTGGGGTCGCCTCCAGGGCGGATCATATCGCCGCGAGGAGAAGTGGGGCGGAGATGGCAACCCTACTCCTGGTTACCAGCAGAAACAGCAGCAGTACACGACTGATCAGCAGTCGTACGATGCTCCTCCCGAGCAGCCTGCGGAAGAGCCCAAGAAGGGCTGGTTCGATGAGCACAAGACGGAGCTCGAGGTACTCTCCGGATCTGTCTTTTTCTGTCGGTAAGCTAATCTCTGGTAGATCGGTGGAGGTCTCCTTGCTGGTGCTGCGGCGATCGGCGCAGGCGTGTGGGCCTACAAACACCATCAGCACAACATGGAGGAGGTAGATA
Source organism: Tylopilus rubrobrunneus (assembly GCA_038091235.1). Classification (NCBI taxonomy): domain Eukaryota; kingdom Fungi; phylum Basidiomycota; class Agaricomycetes; order Boletales; family Boletaceae; genus Tylopilus; species Tylopilus rubrobrunneus. The sequence continues at coordinate 12,106 of JBBPOC010000243.1, read as the reverse complement.
TTTGGTCCATTTTGGACTGCCCTTGGGTGCTTATCACGTCACAGAAACAAGCGCACGAATGGGCTTCTGCGCATTGGCGCGAGGAGTCGGTGGCCCGTACCAGGCAATGGAAGGCAGGAAAATGGAACGCGCCAGTCGCCTGGATTTGGAACGAGGGAACGTCCATTCCCCGCGACGCCATCCAAGGTGGAGAAGAAAATGGAGAAGTCATTTTCATCTGTCGTACTTACCACGAGGTCCGTACACGTTGTCCTGCCGTCGACTGAGCTGCTCATGTTCAAACTGTTCTGGTGTCCAGGGGGGACTCAGTGAGTCTCAGTATGATTGAAGTTGAAAAGAAACTCATCTGACGCGTGCCTTCACCAGTGGTCGGAAAAGCTTCCAGCATGTTCAAGAAAGGAGGAGTGATCGGATTCAAGAAGGACGAGATCCATGTAGGTGTTCCTAGTACATGATGCGCATTATCATGAAAACCGTCTTGCAGATCGACGCCTACGAGATTCTCGTTGGTGACTCCCGTGCTGTCAAATGGGTGCCTTGCGCTGGTCAGATCAACGTCAATCGCCTCGGTGCTCGTCCCGTTGAAGGTGGGAAAGAGCCAGATGGCAGCCCGATCTACATCGCCCAGGCTCCCTACCACGGCGGTGTGCACCCAGGCAAGGCTTGTGAAGTCTATGGTGATGGTTGTTTCATTGCTCACAGCAAAACCGAGAAGAAAGTGAAGGTGAGAGTTCAATTCATTACTGGTTACGATGTGTTCAAGTTTCTCATTGGTGTATTTTCGGCAGGAATACGCCGTGTTATGCTATGCGTGAAATGTCGGAGAGAGCGAGGTTATATTCATAACGTTCACTGTAACCATATATTGAGGGAGAATGCAACGAGTAAGTACCTGTATTGCATATAAGATCAGCTATGGCTGTGAATCAACAAGTCCAATGTATCCGTGCCAGTCCGAACTTCAAGTACAACAAGTGTTGTTACATACATAGGTAATGCACAGCATTAAGTCTAGCGAGGAACTAGAAGTGTGGACGTATGTTATCCAACGAACCGAGTGTAATGGCCGACCAATATCGAGCCGTTCTAGAGATAGTTGGGAGGTTAATGGAAGAAGCTGGCACCGAGTCGTGAGCACTGGTTTCTTTCCGGCGTGACAGGATAAATTGCGCGATCGCAAACGTAATCGTACTTGCGACACACAGACCCTGCGGCGCGACAGATCAGACGTGAAGGGGTGACAGGCGTTCCCGATGACAGGCTCACCCCACAAAGCACGGCGGGTCGCCACCAAACGTAATTTGATCCCAAAAGTGCCCCCGCCAATGGTGTACCTATCAAGCTTCCGAGCCCTACGAAATCGCACGTGAGAAAGGAAATGAAAGAGCACTTTCGATGCGCACCTCCCATAAAGAGCGAAATGCCCATACGTGCCCTATAAGAAGTGAGGCAGCCGATACACTGCTAGGGTGATGTAAAGACGTACCCGAGCTGGGACAAGTCCCGGGTGAGGTAAGTGATCAGGGGAGCACAAAGGGCAATATCTGGATTCATTTGTGATTCACAGCGCAAGAACGAAGCAAAGAGCGTGTTACTGACAAATACCGGAGGTAAAACCGATGAGGAACCCTATGCTTGCGGCGCCTGCGCGGGTGGAGAGGGCTATCATGGTGAAGATGACGATGCCGGAGGCCAAAGTTGATCCGATGACCGTGATCGAGATGCCGCAGTAGGCGGCGATCAAACCTGCGATGATGCGACCGAAAAAGTTGCCTGCATTGAGGATCACGTTCTGAAATTCGGTGTCAATAAAGTGCATTCATAATCGAAAGTGAGCGGACCGTGTAGAAAGAGAACTCTTCACCCAGTCCATGCATGGACGAGTCAAGTTGGATGTAGAACAAGGGAAAAAACGCTCCGGCGCCAAATAGAAACACTCTGGAAAGGAATGAGGGACATGATAATTAACGAGACCGTGTTGGTGTGTCATACCCGGCAGTGGCAAAAATGTACGGATAATCGGTGGAAGAGGTCCTGAGCAGCTGCAAATAGCCCATATGTGTCTTTGGAAAAAGAGGCCTAGGACGCATAAGCGCGCAACCCATCAACACAAACACGACATTTGTTGCGGCGGCGATGCGGATACTGTTGGCAAAGCCGAGATTGCTATTGAGAAGGTTATTCAACAAAATGGTGTATCCGGCGGCGCCTATCGGTGCCCCGCCAGCGACTAGGGACATGACGATGGCACGCTTCTTCTCAAAGTGCTGAGACAGTACTGCCAGTGAGGGTACGTAGCTCATGCTTGTAGCTAGTCCGAAGCCTAATCCATGGCACAGAAAAATCTGATAGTCGCGTTATTCAAAGGATTTCTAAAATGGGCACTGATACCTACCTGATAAAAGTGATTCTGTTGTGCGAGAGAGAGCAAGAAGAGACATATGACTTGTAGACCGCAACCGCCGATGACCAACCAGTGGCTGGTAAACGTGTAGGCATGTCATCGAAAGGATGGGAGAACGTAGACCTACAAATATCCCCTGTCATAAAGGGGACCAAAAAAGAGACCTCCAGACAAGATCATGAAAGAGTTCGTGCTCCCTATCCAACTAGAAAACGAGGCTGTCAGAGGACCGTGACCGTGTAGTACAAGAGCACGCATACGAGATGGCGGATGAAGATACATTGGTTAAATAACGCTGGGAATAATAGTCTGACAGGAAGTGAGTGACTATGTGACATGGTGGGAGCGAAAAAGAGACCTTGAAACACGCAGAACGCGTTTACGAATCTTGAAGAAGTGAGTGAGCATGACCTCGATGAGAGACATGGTGCCATACCCAAAACCGGCGACCTGGATCAAGAAACTTTTATGAACGGGTCAGTTGGAGCGAAGGGCGGGTCGGGGAGAGATACTTGCGCGCCACATGCTGTAGACCATGCGGTGAGACCGCCGTCCGGGATGAGGAGGTCGGAATGGATGTTATTTACGATTACGGAGCATTCTTTTTCGTTGGGTGTGTTCATAGTGAGAGGGAGTTAATGGGGGAGGGCATTGGCGAGGCAACATGATGTTTTTCTTAAGTAGAGCATAGGCTACAGCAGGTGCTTCGGTTAGTGTGACTAGTACGAGTGATGACTGACCGGATCGGGAAATAACAAACTGTTGATTGACCTCGAGGAAGTGGCGAGGCAGAGTGACTCGGATGGACACTCCCACTCTCCTCAAACCCCGTCTCAGGCTGTCCAGGCGCAATCCAAGCCAAGACGACGCGACCCCGCAGCCACCACCCCGCGCTGTCTTCCACGACGACAACGGCGACGACGACGATTCAGAGTACCCCACACCGCGCGTTTATCCCAAGCACATTCCCGACACCACACCGCTCTCTCTCCCGCCACTCCCCGCAGAGACCCCCGCTGCTCGTCTCCGCGCCCTTCTTGCACGCGAACCACGCTCGCAGAGAGCCACCACCCCTCCCTCCGATGCGGACTCGGCCGCCGAGCCGCCGCGTTTCGGCTCAAGCACATCCAGCGTCGCTCGCGACAGCTTGAGGGATATCTTTTCTCGCGCACTCAGGGAGCCAGGGGACACCCCAGAAAAGGGTCGTCTGCGTAGAAATAGCTTCGATGGCAGTTCGATGGAAATCACCCCCGTGGTCGACAGGGACAGAGGTCAACGCAGGAAAGCCGCACGGAGAAGCCTGAGTGACGAGGAAGCAGAAAAGCCGAGTACGTGGCCATCTCATGCAGCACTAACGCTCTCGCAACTTCGCACACCAGAATCTGACAGACGAGCTGACCCTTCGTTTCGGCTGTCAACGGCTTTCCCGTTTGACGCCCTACGTGCCCGACTCGTATCTTCTCGATCACAACTTGTGGATCAGAACCCTCCGGACGCTTTATACGATCGTACGTTGTCGAGTGTTCTCTCTTCATGTGCCTTTTCCATTCATGCAACCTAGACTCACTCCCAGCATCTGCGAGCACATCTAATTCCCGATATCAGCCCCCGGCATCTACCTCGACGAGCGAACATCTACAGGCCAGTTCCCTTACCCCGCACCCATCGTTCCATATGTCTTCCCAGATGGCATTTCAGTCCAGTATGTCCTTCCCGAAGAATACTTGCTTCGTTGTATTGATCCGCAGTTAGATCTTTTAGAACAAGATTCGGAAATGCAACGAGCAATGGGCAACGTTGTCAATTCTGAAAGCGAAGGTATGATTGCTACTTCGTCTTCACTTTTTGGACCCTGAGGTATGTACACGTTGCAGCCTCGACATCGGCTCCAGAGGTCGCACAACCCCCCGCAATACCATCCAGCTCGCGTCCATCTTCTTCACTCAGAAGGAACAAGAATAGTTCGACGCCAGAGTCCAGACGCTCCAGCTACGAGCTCCATTGTACGTTACCTGATCAAATAATTCATCCTCCCGCTGATTGCTCGGGCTGATTGACAGCTTCCACTTCTTCCGTCAACGGAGCCACTGGTGAGCAAGCTAGTCATGTACATTGCATCGTCGTGCACTCACGTTCTCAAAGCCCATCATTCCCAGAAGGAGGAACGCGAACGAGAGTGGAATCGTCCGAGACTTTCCAGCACTCCGGACATAAATCGCAGACACTCACACGATTACCATCGTCTTTCTCAGGAATTCCGCTCGCCATCACATACAAAATCGTTTTCTCATGGATCCGTCGTGCCTCAGGGCAGTGCCGTTAAGCCTGCTCATAGACAGCTAGAAAGACGAGGCAGCATTGCGTCCCTCCGAAGCTTTGATGATGAATACAGCTCCCAGCCCAGCTCGATTGGATCTCAGGCGGACTGTCAGTATATCCTTGCCTCATGCTTCATTGTACCTTAAATCTCACCAGATCGGGATCGAATCTCGGAGCTCGAGCGTGACAGGAACCACGAAAGAGAAAGGGATTGGAACAAACGACATCCACCATCTCGGACGTCCTCGAGCCTCAGCACCAGCTCGAATCACTCGTTTTCGCACTCACACTCTCATCTACCTCGATCTCCTTCTGAGACACCCTATCTTGCGCCAACTCATGCATCTCTTCAGCGAAGGTCCTCCATTGCATCCCTCCGCTCAGATTCCCCTGCCTCTGTGGCCAGCAGTCGTGATTCATTGAAAGAGCAGGAGGAAGAAGTGAAAAATGAAATAGTACAAGAGCGGGAACGCAACTGGAATTCACCTCGCCCCCATTGGTCAACTTCCAAAACTCCCTCTCCAGCTCACCTTAAATTTCGGCAAAAGGATAACAATTCCCTTCGTGCGTCTTCCAGTCTACCTCATCTGAGAGGCTCCAATGGGCACGGAGACGCTTCCCGGACGTCACCCAGGGTACAAAGTGCATTAGCGAAACACGTGGAATCCGTTCCGTCTCCTGCCATACAACCCAAATCGGGTGATCGCTCAGATTCGGGCTTGGAGAAAGGTGCTGTTGGTATATCTCCGTCCGCGCAAAAGGCGCCAGGCGCCGCCGCCAAGTTTGGCTGGAACTTCGCCCGTAGTCCCCTCCCTCCCCTTGAACTCGATGATTCTACAGGTCATCGCAGAAATGCTTCTTCACCCATCTCCGCCCCGCGGCCATCAGGTACACCGGAAGCCATCACGGCCGGCCAGATACCCATAGGTTCGAGGATGAAGAGCTTCACGAGCATCAGTCACGTGGCTAGCGATATGAGTTTCACAAACATCGTTGGCGACGAGTCGTCCTTTCAGCGAGAGCATGACAACAAGCAGGGTGACACCATGCAAGTTGATATTCGCCGGGAAGCCCAAAGTGTATGGAGTCAAGAAGACGCAGTACCAGGTATGGCATCATTTACGCGTACGCGTCGTTCGGTTATAACGGTATCGCAGGCAGTGATGAAGAGTCCGTGGCTGATATTCCTCAGGAGTCTACCACACCAAAAAGCCGGCCTCCAATTCCCATACCAGAAGAGATTGAGACAGACGCAGAGACGGAACCCTTAACAACACCTTCCCCCCAGGGTTCACCTCAGTTAGGGGCATCGGATTCAATTCCCAACGAACCGTCCTATCAGAAAGTGGGCCATCCGCCGCGCTCCCAAAGTCATAGTCCCTCGCTTGAAGACCCAGTTGCCAGTGCGACCCCTCCCGGAACTCCCCCCTCCACTACCCCAGAGCCACAAGTACCCGCTTCCCCTTCATTCTTCATTCTCACCCCTCCACGCCAAACGTCATTTGGTAGCTCCATCTTAGACTTTCGGACGCCCTCTCCCCCACACGACCTCCCAGATCTCCCCGGTCCTCCGTTATCGTCCGATGACGATGCGCTGGGGGGCACGCCTATCAAAGACCGACGCGCCGATGGCACGTTTACTAAGACACCTAAACCACCTGGTGCTTGGGCTGCGACCCCGGTGCCACCCAAGTTTGGCCCTCGACCATCTTCTCCCACAGACATCTTCCCATTAGACTCCACACCTCCAGCATCCACCTCGACTCCGCTGCCCCGCGCTACCTCCTTACCGCCGACATGTACCGACAGTGCGACCGACAATTCAGGTGAAGACGAACTTCTTACCCCGGTAGTAACGTTGTCGCGAGCCCGATCACTCCCCTTGCGTACGCCCGCGCCACCTGGTGCTTGGGTGGCAACTCCCGGCCAGTCCACGTTGCTAGGTAATGGCGCGGATCAGTCGCAGTTTGGCTCAATTGGCAGGAGAAAAGGCCTGCTAAAAGTTCGCTTTGATGTGACTGAATCAGAGACTTCTGCTACAGAAGGCCGCCCGAGTTCACCCATATCTGCGATAAGACTGTCTAATCCTCAGTTGCCATTACCGCTACCGAACTTGTACGCGACCGCCCACGGAACCGACGATAGTACCGAAGCTGTTGCGAGTCCGTCGACGCTACCGGCCACTGTACCCAGACCTGCTACCCCAGAACGGCCCACGACACCGACCTCTCGCGAAAACGGTCCATCCCCCCGCTCACTTCGGAAATCCCCGTCCGTTCGCCTAGTGGATGCTTATGGGCGAGAAAGAGTTGACGAAGAACGGACCACGGGTGTTCTCCCAAATGGCCATGCAGACCCAGACAGAAAGAGAGCCCCATCACCATCACCTTCCCGTCGTAGTCTGCTACGTATTGTTGATGCTATGGGGAGGGAAGTTGATGATACCGTGGAGATCCCTGGTACATCTGAAAGTAGAGCAAAAAAGTTGTTTGAAGCAGAACTTTCCGCTGCTTCGGATGATGCTCCCATTGGACATGCTGAAGCACTGGCCCGTATGAGGAAGACGCTCAGGCACCTGGCTGAGAGCCTGAGTGACACCGAGAGGTTGGCTATTTCCTATCTTTCAAGAAAGCGGTGAATGAACTACTTGATCGATCGCCAGGTCCGAAGATCTCGATCTCAATTCCAGTCATCTCGAGCAGCTGGAGGAAGTTTCGAGGGCAGCTCGGCTCGCTCGGAACCAGCTTGCCCATAATCTCCGTCTAGAGACAGCAAAAGAGCAAGATTTGCCTCGTGGTGGCAAATCCCCTGCGCTCCTGGTATGTACCCCTAAGATTTGCATTCCTCTGATATTCATAGTGTACACAGTTGGTATCAACCAAGAAACCGTGGAGCACTACTGTCATATGCTGTGGTGTCATCATTCAATTGCTTCTTTTCGTAGTTATGTGGAGGTACGACCATACGTTAGCATACTTGCATGCCGATCTGAGCCCTGTTCTAGATATGCTCATGCGGAGGCCCATCGCCTCTTCTATACGACCTATTATGATCCTTTATACCCGGAATTCACACCGATGCAAGGGAATTCGTGTTTCAGTGGCACGCTCTCCACGTCACGATCATGGACAATGCTTGATTCATACGAGACCATTCGACGAGAAGGGTGGTGGGCGATCCAAAAAGAAATCTTACGCGCGATGAGACATGCTGGAGATCGGGCTTGGGAGCTGTGGGGGGAGAGCGTGTATCTCGAAAAGCCGACTTGATTCGCTGAAAATTACTCACGTTTTACTTATTGGTCCTATTTCCGAGTACGATAGGTTTTCATAGCATGGATATACTGCTCATGTACATTATCTTGGCTAACTACGGAACATGCTTTTCATGCCATTCAGGTGAGACTGCTCGATGTATCGGGGTGCTAGTCTTCCGACCACTGGCTCCGGTTAATAACGCATTAGGAAGGTCGCTGTAGTCTACTTCGAACTTTGTCCATGCCACCCATGTGAGTGAACACCTCCAATGGACTCCGCTGCGCGTACACTGACGTTCGTCATATCTCAGACGAGACAAATTCACGATCCATTCAAAAGCAATCGTTTGTCAAGATGTCGATCTCAAAGGCGACATTACCATCGGACCAAGCTCGGTCATCCACCCCAAAGCGACCATCTTTGCCCTCGGCGGACCCATCGTGATCGGCTCGTGCTGTATCATCGAGGAGGCGGTCATCATCGTCAACCGGCGCAAAGAGGTGATGCGCATCGGGGACAACAACCTGTTCGAGATTGGCTGTCGTGCGTTCGTGTTTCCCCTCGGTGTGTGTCTTGGGCTGAATGAAAAGCCACGGTGGCGGTTTCAGGCGTCGAGTCGCCTTCCATAGGCAACAACAATGCCATCTCGACGCGCGCGCGCGTGCATCACACCGTGCGGATATCCAACTACTGCGTCGTCGGTGCGGGCTGTCTGGTGGTGCCGACCGAGGAAGAGACGCTGGACGAGTACACGTCCGTGTATGGGCCTGCTGCGGAGAAACGCATCTGGAGTGGTCGAGGCAAGGTACAGGAGGCCGACTTGAGGATCAAGCATGGCGAGTACCTTCGGGAGATGTTACCCAAGTTTAATCGGTTGCGTCGGGGGGACGGTGCGTGACGACTGGGTGGCAAGCGATCTCCTCGTCTTTGGTTCCCGCTACGCCTGGTACTTACGCCGAATGGTGCCATGAATCGAACTGGGCCATGGTGCTCCCAAACTGTCGACCAAGAAATGTTCAATTGCAGACATCGTCGCCGGTAAGCAGTCACATAGTAGACAGGTTCTGGGTCGTATTTAACTCAAAAAATGGATCACGAGGATCGTACAAGCTTGTCGTAGAAGGTTGAGAGCACAGGCTTGGCATGGGGCATGTTACCATACTTCTCCATCGCTCGGAGAAACGCTTCCTTGACCTTAGGTGACTTGCAGTGTTGCACGAGGATAGCAAGTTCGACTTCTCGAACATCAGGGTATCTATTCATACTTGATCAGGCACGAACCTATGGTCATGAGGGATCACTGACTTGGACGTGAAGACGGAGAATGTTTCATCTAGGACATTTGCCTCAGTCATTCTTGCTTTGATAGCCGCCAGCGCTTTGGCCTTGAGATCCTTGTTACCGAGCTAAGAACAATCTGGAGTCCGGCATGATTTGAACGTATTTTATATGAATGCTCACGAAATCTGCCAGTCGATACATCGATTTCGGTGAGCAAACAGGCTGCCCGCCTTCAACGGATATCGCACGACGACCGGGTTTGACTTGAGATTTGAGTTCACAGAATTCGACATTGCCAGTATAACAGTACCACAAGAATGTGTGCCAACTGCGATCCCGTTAGGTACCATGCAGCGTCGAGCGACGACGTATCGCTCACGTGGTGTGGGCTGCGAACTTGACCCAAACTGTTCGTTCGTAGCTGGATGGGGGTTCATTCACAGTTTGTTTGGGTTCCTCGGGCCTGTCGACTGGCTCGAAGGAAGACAAGGAGCTTCTGGAACTCTCGCTGCCACTTTCGGATTGCTGACCTGTCCGGGTTATTGAATTTGAAGTAAGCGGCGCATGCGAGCAAGATGGGGAGAGAAGGTCTACCTCCAAAGGTAGCTAAGTCATGCTCACGGCCCGAGTTGCCAGGTGATGATTCATCTTCGTCTACATCCTCAAAATCACTATCCAGCTCGTAATCATAGTCTCCCGGACAAGAAATTTCCCGGACAACTTTCGCGTCGGTGTTTTCGAGTGTCGCTAGCGCACGCGTCCAACTTTCCCTGAGCATAGCTTGGGGACTATCAGCTAAACTCGCTTGGAGATTAAACCTTCACTCACAGGATGACATGTCAACGTGTCCTTCCATGACGGCGAGTGAAGCATATGTTGAGAGAGGTTCTCCAGTGTCTCCAGAACGAGACCGAGTGGAGCTGGCCAAGAATTTTACGTCGAAAGGTCTTCCAGTTATAAGTGATCGACTCAAGAGACGATCACTCCTCTGCTTGCCGAACTGCGCTTCGACTTGGTCCCCACTAGCAAGGCCGAGACAAGCTCCGAAGATCCCATTGTCGAGTGGACACTCTGAAATCTTCAAGGTGAGCGAGATTTTGTAAGGTTGGAGCGATGAGAGGGTGCAAGGTATTGTGACTGGAAGTTCCAGAGAAGAAGTATCTCCTAGTATGACATTGAGGGTGGCAAGTGGGGAGCGTTCTCCTGAGGGAATGGGAGGAGTGGATCGAGTCTCGCTATGAGCAGCAACCGAGAGCTGAGCACGGAGGGAGGTTTCCTTCCAGGAAACAGCGCTACCCTGCCGCCGACTAAAAGAGAACGCAGTGGGAACCCAGCTTTCAACTGCTTGCCTGCCCGCGCCGAAGCCGGAAGTGCGAGGGCGCTTAGGAGTCAACGACAGAGCAAAGGTCCACCCAAGATTCAGTAAGGGAAGATCGACGGAGATAGTGCTTGATCCTGGATTCCTCGTACTAACAGTACGGAGAACATAGACTGTCTCGATTGTTGTAGATGTCCAACGCTCCTCCAATTTCTCCACTTCGACGAAACGCATGGTGATGTGTGGTGAGAGGAACAGGCTGTGGTTTAGGGAATGCTGGAACCAGTATTTAAGCATCAATCGATTAGATAGGATAGGGGTAACCTGAGGCGGGGTTTGAATATACACGTCAAGTCAGCCATGCACTACGATGTCTTCATAAATGGAGTCGTTGGTACTAATAGTACACGGTCAACAGGTGAATGACAGTCAGAGTTTCAGGCCACAAGATTGTCATAGAAGGCTGAGAGTACAGACTCCGCATGGGGCATGTTTCTGTACTCCTTCATCGCTTTCAGGAACGCTGCCTTAACCTGGAGTGACCCACAGTGTTCCATGAGGACACCAAGCTGGACTTCTCGAACGTCAGGGTATCTATTCACACGTGAGCGTCACGAACCCATAGCATATTGATGGGGAATCACTGACTTAAACGAAAACAGAGAAAACGTTTCGTCCAGAACGTTTGCCTCAGTCATTCTTTCCTTGATAGCCGCTAGGGCTTTCACCTTGAGGTCCTTATTGCCAACCTAACAACGCTTTAGGGTCTTGTTGATTGCACCTTACAAGGACGCTTACGAGATCCGCTAGTCGATACATTGATTTGGGTGAGCAAGGAGGTGGCCCGCCTTCGACGGGCGTCACTCGGAGGTGCCGAGCACCAGCATCTTGCGACTTCAGGTTGCAGAAATCAAGATTGCCAGTGTAACAGTACCACAAGAAAGCATGCCATCTGCATTCCCGGCGTCAGGTATCATCCGATGAGTACACACCACGTGCATGGATTGTGGCACTCACGTTCTGTGCGCCGCGAATCTTACCCAAACCGTTCGTTCCGAGTCATTGTCAGATGGTAGATCATTTGTACATTGCATGAGCTCCTCGGGCTGGTTCACCGGCTCGAAGGAAGACAAGGAACTACTGGACCTTTCAGTGCCGTTCTCGGATTGCTGACCTGTCCAGAGTTTTGAGGTAAGCACATGCAGACATAATCAGGTGAACGGTCTACCTTCAAGGGCAGCTAGGTCACGCTCATGACCTGAACCACTGGGTGGAGTTTCTTCTGCACCCTCATCCTCGTCGTCGTAATCGCTATCCAGCTCGTATTTATCGTCTTCCGGACACGCAATTTCGACATCTTTTCCATCGCTATTGTCAAGCGCCGCTATTGCATTTTCCCAGCTTTCTCTGATTGTAGCTAGGAAGGTGTCAGCCAGACTCTACCTGAAGAAAGTACTTCACTAACAAGATGATATATTAATGTGTTTTTCTAAGACGGAGAGTGAAGCATGGGTCGGAAGAGCGTCT
>JBBPOC010000242.1:0-21973 GCA_038091235.1 Tylopilus rubrobrunneus | reverse complement strand
AAACTGAAATTGCTGAGGCGATGTGGGGGAGAGAAGTCGTTATCCTGGTAGGTGTGAACTCCCTGATGATATCGAGACGCGATCCTTCGTTCTGGACTGTCAAGATCAACAAGTTGTGCATCCAAATCCATGTCTTCCTCCATCGACACATCTGGATCGTCGTGAGACAACGCGGAAGCAGACTTATATAAGTTAGACTTACCACGGGCGGATGAGCTGGGTGCCGTTGTTGTAGTAGGTGACGATGGAGGGTCCTCTGTCAACGATGAGGAAAACGAGAAAAGTCGGTGGAGATCTCGGACAGAGAGCTTTGTGTTGGGTTTCTTCTTCGTGGTAGGGATCGGGAATACTGGGCTATCCGGCGCATCATCGTTCGTAAAAGTACTCGAGACCCCGTTGAGGGATGGATGCGTGTTGTCGTATGAAAGCGAGGATGGATTCCTGGCTGGGGGGGTGTGGTGTGTCTCGGCCGATGGTGCTACCCGGACCGAGAATAGCGATTCTACTCGAGAGGACTTTAACATCTGCGAAAGGGACCGCAAACTGCCTCGCGAGAGAGATCCCTTCTTGGGAGGGGTGGAAGGAAGGAAATCCTCTGTTTGGGCCTGCTCCAGACGGATCTGCTCCTGCACTTCTCTGAAAGTCCCAGACATGTTTTCCGTTGGGGACCAGAGTTCCCTGACATGGGTCTTATGCGAGACCTTGCTAACATTCTTGATGGACTGCAGTGCTTGGCTCGCTCGCGCCCTGAGCGTCCTGGAGCGCTTGACGGGCGCGTTTTCCTGCAGATCCGTAGCAGGGGGCCTATGACGCTTCACCTTTACCACCTCGATGACATCCGAATCCTCCCTTACATCTCTCTCACGAGATGGTTTGTTTTCGACTATCCTTATTGCTTCGGGACGTTGTTTCTTCTCGAGCTTCCTCGATAACGTGGGACGTAATCTTGGCTGGTGAGCATAGATGCGACGATGGAGGAGAGCGGGCGGGTGGTTCTCCGAGTGTTGTGAAGGGTAAGGACCGTCGAGGAAAGGAGTGTCAGGACTCGGGAAGAAGTCGTCATCGTTTTCTGGCTGTTCGTCGGCATCGAAGTAGCACCATGGTGGGTTCTTTTGCTGTTCCTCCTCTGGAGGAACCACAAAGACGTGTGGCATCTGACAATTGGACGACGGACCCGATGGTCTGGTCGATGAAGACATGGAAAGCGTTCAGGTTCGCGATCAGGCAGCGAGGACGATTGATCCCGCAGCGGGTATGAAGAGCGACTTGGAAGATATCGGATGTAAGTGATATGAGGGGGAAAGAGGATCTCACTCACCACAACCTGGGGCGGCAGAACAACCACAACAACGCGGAAGACAGCCACCGGTTCAAGTTCAACCGAGTTGACCTGCCTTCCCTTTATGGACACGCGATCCAATCTCCCACCGCACACAGCATCATCACCAACGGAATAGCGATCTTTACTAGTATCCATGATGAAGAACATGCAGATCACATTCCTGGGCACGTCCAGTGGAGGTGGACCTTCTCCTTCGCGCAACTGCTCGAGCCTCGGTCCGTCCAATCATTTCAGTTTCCTGATCCCTAACATAGGAGCCTCTTGATTCTTAGTCGCGAGCGTCATGGGAAACGGAACATTGTGGAGTGCGCAACAAGCAGACGTGACTCGCGCATACCATGATCTGACTTTATCATAGTGGTGGATTGTGCGGAAGGCACGACCCGCCAGTTCCACACGCAACCTCGCGGTAGTGGTGAAGAGATCCTGCGAGCACACAAGGTCACAAAAATCTTTGTAACCCACATGCATGGTAGGAATTTCGAGCCGTTATTGGTGTGGCTCCGACACGCTTGCTGCAGCTGATCATGTCATGGGCATCGTGCCCTTTTTGCGTCACGTCCTCTTCCCACCAACCATCGTCGATGGCTCGGAGGCACTCCCTTCCGCAAAACCTGTATGTCTTTTACCTTTACAAAGCTAGCGCGTCTCATACGTGTCATCTATTCTATTCAGCCGCCTCGCATCGATATATATGGTCCAGCCGGCTTGCGCACCTTTGTCCGTTCCATACTCACTATGACCCTTACCAGGACTGCCGACACTTATGCGGTGCACGAGCTTCTCACACCCCAATGTCCACGAACATCTTGCGATGCCGAATCCCTGCATTCTAGTGAATGTCCAGGTTTGGATTTCGTGTGTGACGAACAAGGCTTCTGGCGAGCATTCGTTGTAGCACTTGGCCGACATGGGGACGTCATAGTTGATGCTGGGCCTATATTCCATCGAGGTGAGTTAGTTTCTGGAATTCCCGTTACTGATTCGTTCTGTTACCACACCTTAGTAACGGCATTGAGTTCAGATCCGTGTATTGGGTACATCATCAAAGAGTTACGTTTCCCTAACCGAAAGCTTGCAATCCTCGGGGATACCTCTGATGCCTCGGCGATCGAATCTCTCCTCAGTTGTCCTCCGCCCTCTCTTCTGATACATGAAGCTACCGATGCATACATACCAACATCTGTAGATCCGCAGGCGCGCAGGATGGAAGAGCAAGTTCAAGAGAAAGTGTTAGCACGGGGACACTCGACGCCAGCGATGGCGGGGGCGTTTGCAAGGCGCGTTGGCGCCGCACGACTGGTGCTCAATCATATCGGGAGCAGGTTAGTAGCTAACCCTCGCGTGTTTGGAGGGCTGTAGTAAGCTTGTCTGTGAATTTGTTTGCACAGATTTCCTGCCCCGCGGCAACTGAAGAATGCCCACGATGCCCGGTTTGCTGTCATCGACGAGATCTCTCGACAGGCAAGCGAAGCGTGGGGTATGGGACATGCCCAAGTTGCATTTGATTTTATGAGAATAACCGTACCGGCTCCTCCAATCTCGACGATACAGGTGGAAGAAGAGGTAGTGGCAGTAGTCACTGTCGGAGAGAGCAGCACTAGCAACCGGATCAACGTAGGTGATAGTGAAAACGGTGGTGCTGCTTATCGCAGCACTGGACAACGGGGCAACGAAGAGACCAGGGTGCAAAGGGGGAGAGGGCGGCGAGGGCGGGGGTGGCGCATGCGGGGTAACTACGGTGGGGGAAATGGACAGAGACGGAGCGACGGGAAGGCGCGGATAAGAAGTGAGACTAGGTCTGACTAGGTAGGCAAGGGTGTGTTCAACATGCAAAGAGGGGTGATGCGAGTTGAAATGTAGACTTTTGTGTCATGATAGCGGTTGAGAATAACATTCGGCCTGATAACGTATCAGCAGGAACGAGGGGAGAAGGAAGAGGAGGTGCTGTGCATGTTGAGGGTGGGAAAAAGAATGCAAGAAACGGTGTGTTTTGATGGAAGGGTGTCGGGTAGAGATGGTGGAGAAGCGGAATCCTGGACTTGGGCGCGTGTCACATCGGACACAAGCCGGGGATTAGAGCTGCGATAAGATGTCTAGAGTCTCTGAATGGTGAACACGAGGCGCGATGAAACAGGGATTGTAGGTAGAAACGGACGACGAGGAAGGTGAGGGGAAGTGGAGAAGGAGGGCGGCGTCGAGGGGGACGGTGGGAGCAGGGTATTTGTACATCTTTGGGGGCGGTCACAATCAAGTCACAGGACCGTACGACTGTGGGGGGATCAGTCAGTGCGCTCCTGCCAGGGTCCCTTGTCCTGCCTCGTGCTGCTCTCCCTCAGCCAGTGCTCGCTTCAGCCCTCTCCACCGTCTCCCCCTCTGCTGTCATCGCCATCCTGATCTACCCCAACCTCATCCCCGTCTACTCAAATCATCCACCTGTCCCGCTCAGATGGCCTCCAACGCTCCAATAAACGGCGTCAAATTGTCACGTGAGTATTTTTCTGCCCATTGTCCTCCCCTCCCTCCCCTTCCCCTCCTGTGTCCCCTACATCCATATATGGTCTACCCGCCCTCTTCTTCCCGTCACCTCCCTCTCGTCCCCACCGCACATCAATGGAATCGGATCCTCACTTCCTCGTAAATCAACTAGCCATCGACGACCCCCACAGGATCGTCAAAGTCGTTGCTTCGGACGGAAGGTCTGGCGAGCAACGTGAGCTCGCCTACACAAATTGCAAGGTCATCGGAAATGGCTCCTTTGGCGTCGTATTCCAGGCAAAACTTTTGTCAGACTCCTCAAAGGAGACAGAAGAAATCGCCATCAAGAAAGTCCTACAGGACAAGCGTTTCAAGGTGCCTCTGTCGTTCCATCGGATCGATTCGACTTTTTTTTTCCAGCTTTTCTTCCCCTCATCCTGCCTCCCCTTTCTACTCGTATCTTGCTAACCTACGCGGATTCCTTTTCACAGAACCGAGAACTACAAATCATGAGGCTGGTGTCTCATCCAAATGTTGTCGATCTCAAAGCTTTTTTCTACTCCAATGGAGACAAGGTTGGCTCTCAGCATATTTTTTGGCCACCTATTTACCGCCTCCTAGAAGGACGAAGTTTATCTCAATCTTGTGCTCGAATATGTACCTGAAACCGTGTATCGCGCCAGCCGCCACTACTCGAAACTCAAACAGCCCATGCCTGCCCTCCAAATCAAACTGTACATGTACCAACTCTTGCGCTCCCTGGCTTACATTCACTCGGTTGGCATCTGCCATCGTGACATCAAACCCCAGAACTTGCTCTTGAACCCTGCTACCGGGGTTCTAAAGTTGTGCGACTTTGGCTCAGCGAAGATCCTCGTTGCGGGCGAGCCCAACGTCAGTTATATCTGCTCCCGGTACTACCGCGCACCAGAGCTCATTTTTGGAGCCACAAACTACACCACTAATATCGGTAAGCGCTATAAAACCGTGAGGCGCATTTAATGTATCGTCTAAACAGATATATGGTCGACGGGATGTGTCATGGCGGAGTTGATGTTGGGGCAGCCACTCTTCCCTGGTGAGAGCGGTATCGACCAGTTGGTGGAGATCATCAAGGTTCTGGGGACACCGTCCCGAGATCAAATCAAGACGATGAACCCCAATTACATGGAACACAAGTTCCCGCAAATCAAACCCCACCCCTTCAGCAAGGTTAGTGTGAGGCCGTACTTGTGTGTGGAGTGTCTGACGGCGTGTTGCAGGTCTTCCGACCGCGCACTGCGCCCGAAGCGATAGATCTGGTCGCGAAGCTCCTCGAATACACCCCTGGGGCGCGGTTGAGTGCAGTGGAAGCGATGGTGCATCCCTTCTTTGACGAGTTGCGTGGTGAGGGTGCGAGAATGCCGAACCAGAAGGAATTCCCACCCTTGTTCAACTTTACACGAGAGGGTGCGTTGGGTAGATGGCATAGAAGGATGGGTGACTGATGATGAGTTTACAGAGCTCTCGGTGCGGCCTGAGCTGAACCGACAGCTCGTACCACCACATTGCATACCCGAACTACGCTCACGGGGCATCGACCTGGATACGTTCGAGCCGATACCGTTGGAGCAGCTGCGGATCACGCTGGATTGATGATTTTGCAGGAGAAAGGAATGCACCAAGTGTGTGTGCGTTAATCTGATTTGTGCGTATAGTATGGTATCGAATTGCGAGCGACTCGCGCTGTGGATCGTCGTCGCTGTATTGATAGTTTCTTCACTACCTCTGAGTCTGTGGCTGTGTTATGGTGTGAGGTGGTTGCGCGATTGTCTCGTACAATCAAGTCAACATGTCGATCTATGCGATGCTGAGTTGGCTGTCTCCGTCATGTCATCGTCTCGTTTGACCACCCCAGATTCACACCTGTGTGACACCCTCCCTGCGCCCCGCTTGGCTTCTTCTTCGGCTCTTTCTTCTTCCTCTTCTTCCATGCAGTCCTCGATGCCATCCCCGTCCCAGCCTTCCCTGCGCAAGCTCTGCGTCCGACATCAGCGCATCGCAGACCAAGGCACCAACCTCAAGCTTCAGCAGGTCCGTCTTTCCTCATATCCTCCAACAAACGTTAACCTTCATCTACAGGCCCTCGACGCTCTTCCTGAAGAGGAACGACAGGCCGTCAACTCCATCTGGTCCAACTTTTCCTCTTCCTCTCACCCCAGGAGGGAGCTCATCCTCCAGGGCATACTTACCATGTGCTGTTTCTCCCAGCTCTCCCTCCTCACAGAACAACTCGGTCACCTGATCAGAATCGACCCCTTCGTTGTCCTACCTCGCGAGGTCTCGTTCAAAATCCTTGCTTACCTTGACGCTACATCTCTTTGTCGTGCCGCCCAAGTCTCCAAACATTGGCGCAGCCTTGCCGACGACGATATCCTCTGGCGCGAAATCTGCCAACAGCACATTGGGCAAAAGTGCCTGAAGTGCGGTTGGGGCTTGCCCGTTCTGGAACGCAGGCGCCAGGCTCGTCTCGGGTCGGCATCTCCCTTTGTATCGCCTCCTTCTCCTCCGTCTTCTTCCAAACGGGAGTTGGGACTTGCCGAGTCTCTACTCGAGCGGCCTTTGAAACGCCATAGATCCGAAAACCAGCCTCGTCCACATAGTCAACCGATAGTTTTGGCTTCATCCCACGCTTCCCCTTCCCCTTCCCCTTCCCCCAGTTCAACTCCTCAGCCTATCGACCTTCTTACCTTATCTGCAAACACACCATTGGATATGATGACCCGCCCCTGGAAAGACGTCTACAGCGAACGCCTGACCGTCGAGCGTAACTGGCGCCGTGGTCGATGCCTCGTTCGCACCCTGCGAGGCCACACAGACGGCGTCATGTGTCTCCAGTTTAGTGAAACACTCCAGCACCCGTCCTTCCCAATCCTTGTCACAGGCTCGTATGATCGTACCGTGCGCGTCTGGAATCTTGAAACCGGTGTGGAGATCCTTTGTCTCAGAGGTCACACGAGAGCCGTACGGGCCCTCCAGTTTGACGAGGCAAAGCTCATTACCGGAAGTATGGATCACACGATTCGCGTGTGGGACTGGCGCAAGGGAGAATGCATCCGCACTCTAGAGGGGCACACCGACGGAGTAGTTTGCCTCCATTTTGATGCCAGCATCCTAGCCAGTGGCAGCGTAGATGCCACGGTTAAGATCTGGAACTTTTGTACAGGGGAGGCGTTCACTCTACGTGGACATCGCGATTGGGTTAACGCTGTTAGGCTGTGGGATGCCCATGAGAGCGCAAGCTCACCTCCCGATCCTTGTCGATCGACGCTTAAAATTGACACCGGCAAGATGCTCTTCTCTGCTTCCGATGACGGGACTATCCGGCTCTGGGATCTCGCACAGCGGGCATGCGTGCGCCAGTTTGATGGACATGTTGGCCAGGTTCAAAGCCTCCGAATCCTCGAGGTGGAGGACGAGTCCGACGGAGGGCACGGTGGGCGCGCATCAGACGCGCCACATGTCACCGAGAATTCGTCCTTGGATATCGTCCGGCTCTGTGGGGGTTCTAATCCTGCCGACATGTGCACTGTGGTCACGCATGATGCGAAGAAGTCGGGCGGGAGTATGGATGCAAGCAGTACACCTGCCAAGAAGCCTGTGCTGATCTCGGGCAGCTTGGACAACACGATCAAGGTGTGGGACGTGGAGACGGGCAAGGCTACGCGGACACTCTTTGGGCACATCGAAGGCGTGTGGGCGGTGGCGTGCGATAAGCTTAGGCTTGTCAGCGCGAGCCACGATCGCACGATCAAAGTCGGTGCTTTAACTCTTGAACCTGATCTCTACTCATCCAGCCGATTGCTAGGTCTGGAACCGCGAAGAAGGCAGATGCACAGCCACACTCTTTGGCCATCGTGGTGCGGTGACCTGCATCGGTCTCGGAGAAGACAAGGTTGTGTCTGGCAGCGATGACGGTGACGTTCGAGTGTGGAGCTTCAGTGACCATGCATAAAGATACTGACCTCTTGGATGTATTGCATTGCATTTACTAATGGTTGTACATATACCACGCGTTAATGACCCTTTTTTGGCCTCCCCCGAGAGTCTCACCTGCAAGACTTGATTGTTCGGAGAATGCACAGTAGTGTGACCTGCTTGGTCCACCGGAACCTTTATCTCGTTGGCTTGCACAAGAGGCCCAGGACCACCATTGTCTTGGTGGTCCACATCCACCACCTTTGTCCACCCCATTGCGACTCGGAAGTGCAGCACATTTAAGTGGTATATATAATGTGTCGGCCAACCGGGACACAAGTACCAGCATCACTCCCCGTACATTCCCTCATTCTTATCGGGTGTCTGTGACATCATGCCCTTCCCATTCACTCTGTCGCGCACTATCCTTGTCTGTGAGTTGCCGTCAAGTTCTTGAGTCCCCTATGCGATCATTGAACATCACGATAGTTTTCATCATCATCGCCAACGTCATTTCATCGTCACTTGCCGGGATCGCTGTTCATGACAAGACTGCAGGAGGTATGCTTCGGTCGACATACACTGCGGAGGATATGAAATAACGTGTACCACACAGCTTTCCAAGTCCTGATCATCTGCTTCAACGTTGTCATTCTCCTGACCGTCATTGGCTGGTGAGTTTGCCTGCTCCTCGAGAGTGCCTGAGTGCCTACTCAGGCCACGATATCAGTCTGTGTCACCGATACATGCGTCGGGGCGACGATGCAAGCAACACGCAGTACCTGTCCCTCTTTGGCGTCTGCGGATTTCTCGGTGTTGGTACGTGGCTCCGCTTACGTTCGACGCGCGACACCCGGCGCTGATTCTTCGCCCTCGTGATAGCGCTCGCAATATCGCTGATGGTCCATGCGCGGGAAGACGACGGCATGGGCATCTGCAACGACTTTGCGCACACCGAGAGCCCCTGCGTCCGCGCAGGCGTGCAACTCGGCATGGCGTACGTGTCTCCCGTCCTGGGTGAGTCCTCCCGGGGTGTCGTGAAAAAAAAAAGAAAGTGGACGCTCACGTTTGCGTGTCAGCTGCGCTCGGGTTTGTCATCTCGTGGATGGACAGGTTTCCCGGCGCCGTCAAGGTGACGCCGAGGTATCCCATCACAAAGGCACCCAGCTCGCATTTCGCGGCGCATGGGCATGACTTGGACGAGAGCTATACGCATGCTCCGGTGAAGATATCGCCCAGATCGCGAAACAATTCAGAGTGGACCGACGTGCCTTTGTAATGAATTGGTGATTTTTTGTTGGCGCTTTATCGATGAATAATAACCACTCTGGGCTGGTCCCCGGAGATGAACTCTGTATATGTAAACCTCGTTCAACGGGGGTAATGTTCATGTAGCACTCGTTTAGTCTTTCATAGCGTTGCCAGGAATAAATCATGCATTCGATGTGGAAGGTGGATCAGATGAGTCTACTTGAGTGAGTACGCCGTCTGGCAAAGGATTTTGTGCCCAGAAACTGTCCCACTCGTCCTTGTCACCTGCTGGTCCAAGCTCGTTCTCGGGCGTGGGTGGTCTACTGGTCTCCGCGGTGAAGTCATTGGCAACCCAACCAGCGTCCAGCGGCGCGACTTGGTCCTTTTCCCCTATTGCTGCCGCACTTGGGTTCGTTTTGGTTGGATGCGCGACCGCCCTTGTATGCGACACGGCTGATGAGACGGTGCTGCCAGGTATGACAGAGACGCCGTCTGCGGTGACGATATAGTCGCAGGACGCAGGCGCGGCCACAGAACTAAACACGACAGAGAGACGCCGAACCAGGACTGGCTGATCATCGACCGGGGTGATGACGACCTGGGAAGTGGGAACGCTGCTGCCAAGAGCCGACCGTTTTTTGTGCGTCTCGCTTGCGTCAAGGTACCGCCTCCTGCCCGTCCGAGTGAGGAATATGCGGGCGTTCACTTGGTTCGCCCATACGAGGCCCAACGCAGCTTCTTTGCGGTCCTCGCCAGGAATACTGTCGGCTCTGCCAAACAGTTTGGACTGGTTGCGATAACCGAGCGCGCCGCCTGGAGGTTCGTCACGGTCGACGACGTCGATGACCTCGTTGAGGACGAGCACGGCAATGTTGTACTTGTTTGCGAGGCAGTGCAAGTGGGAGGATATTTCGGATAGCTGGCGGGAGCGCTCGACGAGCGTTGTTGTGGTCGTCTTCCCGACTGAATGGAAGAGCTCTGCGAGGGCGTCGATGACGAGTAGCTTGAGCAGTTTCGAGGACGGGTTCTTGGATGTATTATCAATGTATTGCGGGAGGAACGTGGATAAGACATGAATGAGTCTGGGTATGGTGGGTGTTTGAACGGTCTGCACGTCCGACAAAGTGCAAGATGACGGAGAGAGAAGGGGGTGTGTGCCCAGAATCTGCTGGAGTCGCGATGTTTGAAGACGAGAGGCAATGGTGACATAGCAGGCGGAGCCCGATAAACCACCGAGGTCAGGGGAGAGCTGTACGAAGAGAGAGAGCTGAAGGGCGAGCTGGGTTTTTCCGGCAGCGCTGGACGAGACGTCTTCGGTTTTGCGGGTCACGAAGGATATGGAATACATACCTCTCGCCGACAACCTCCCAGACCATAGCGGTGGTAATCCCACCGCCGAGGATGGCGTCTAGTTCGGAATCACCTGTCGTGAAGGATTCATTGGCGTTGGACAAGCATGTTTGCAGTGGGCGGGGAGGTCGAGCGTGTTCTCGGCAGATGAGGTCGATGATCTTGCTCAGCTCGCTAGGGGGTATATGACACGCACGAGATACGTCGCTTGGTGCGGCCAAAAGGATGTCGGACACATCTCTGAAGCCACCTGAGATAAATCTATAGCAAGTCAATGTACGGGTCGTGACCAGGACCGACCTTTGACGAGGGCAGCTTTTTGCGCGGTGGTCAGAACCGACATTTCTCATGCGACCGCGACTCGCCCGCGCCTTGTCAACAGCAAGGCCATCCGCCATCTACACCGACCCCGCCCGCGCCCATGTCTCCGCCGTCACCTCCACGCCGTCTAGCCTTACATGGAAACAACGCACAGTCTTGGACAGTGCATTGCGCGTTGACCAAGCAGGCGAAATCGCCGCCAACTACATTTACAAGGGACAGATGGCCGTGCTGGGGCGGGATCCAACCGTTGGCCCGTTGATTCAGGTGCGCATTGCACGCCATGGTCACTATTCCTCTCGGTTGACCGTCCGTTACACAGGAAATGTGGGATCAGGAGAAGCGACACCTCCTTGTCATGGACAAACTTCAAGCACAACATCAGGTACGGCCCACAATGCTCTCAGACGTCGCCAAGGCTACTGGCTATGGCCTCGGTGTCGTCACCGCGCTTTTGGGCAAGGAAGCCGCCATGGCCTGCACAGAAGCTGTCGAAACGGTCATTGGCGAACACTATGACGAGTATGTCGCTCTGCATGTCTCGCTCCTCCACTCACGAGTCCTTCAAAAGTCAACTGCGAGAATTCGAGTCGTTGCCATCATCACACCCCAGTGTGCCATTGCTACGCGACGTCATTAAAGAATTGCGAGACGACGAGCTCGAACATCTGGATACTGCAGTCGAGTATCATTCACAACGGGCCCCGGCTCATGCGCTTCTGAGCACCATTGTCGGTGGGGGTTGCAAGGTTGCCATAGAGCTCTGCAAGAGGTTTTAGACGGTTTATTCTCGTTGACAATACGACAGGCACAATGTGACGGTGCATCAAGCATGTTTCTATCCTAGAGCCCTTACTGCTGAGTGAGGGGTTCACCTCTCCGCTTGCCCGTCCATTTGTACTTGAGCTACGACACCAAGTATGGTTAGCCGCGAGACGTCGACGAATGCCACGGTCCTTACATGTGTTTGTGACGCAAGGTAGTAGATTGCTCCAGGAACGAACACGAAGCCCGTTAACGAGATCAACGTAGTGCGGGGGGTGAATCTAAAGTGCTTGTACGCATCCTCGCGCTGTATGGTTGACTGAACACAGTCCCTGTTGGCTAAATGCATTGAAACTACGCACCATTCGATTCCACCGCTCGATAGCGGGATCGACCTGGACATAACCGGTCAGTGAGGTACAGACGAAATGAACACGTTGAATTGGCGGACCTGAAGGTAGCCTGTAGGGAGGTTAATTATCCGTCAGCATTGTGGACGACACGCGGAACGTGCGCGGACGTACTCGCAGCGGCCATGTCCTAGTGGTAAGTCCAAGAACGTTGTTGTGTCATGTTTGGTCGAACTGGATTACTTATGTGTTGTATCAGGCCTAACCGCCCAACCAAACTTTGCTCCTACTACCACCATCTCACTCTTGACAACTATGGCCTACAACCGTGACTGGGACAAGGGCAAAGATCACTGGCCAGAACAAGGCTACTGGCCAGCAGACAACAGGGAAAACGTGCGAGGTCGAGAAGACGACTACTATGGCGACGGTAAACGCAGAAAATGTAACAACGGGGTCTGTTTCGCCATTTTCCCTCCTTTTCACTAGCTCAGATTCACCATAGGGATACGACGCACAATCTTACGACGAAGGTGCTTACGACTCCGGTTACGGCCAGCCCAATCCAAGCAGACATAATGATTCAGCACCCGACTACGCCAATGACGACCGACATGGCAAGGGCTTCTATAGTAAGAAGCGCCTGGTCCCGAGCGAACCCAGTTCGCATGTCATTTTTCTGGGTTTAGACCCCGATTTCTCCGAGGCGGATGTTTGTCGATACGCTTACATGTCCTTCGATACGAAGCTGAAATCCATTTCCGTGCTTTAGTTGCAGGCTTACCTCTCCAGCAACGGCTGCAACATCGAGACCGTCACCATCATAAGAGACAGATCATCAGGCACTTGCCCATTCATATTGTATACCGTATAGCGCATTGACATGTGTGACTATTGGATTTTTGAAGGTATCTCCAAGGGTTTCGGCTTCGCTCAGTTCGCGAGTGTGGAACATGCTCGTGCATTTGTCGACCCTTTGTTTCCATTCATCCAAGTTCCGCCACCAGCATCGCACGGTGCTTCCGCCAAAGCTGCGTTCTACAAAGCTCTTGAGATGGGAACACCTCACAACGGCCGCCGAGTAAAGATCGATTATTCGCAGAGCGCATTACCTCACGACAAAGGGCGTCGGCAAAACGCGAACGATGGGACTCGTGACATTGGCAATGCACCCGCTGCTGTATTGCTTTTCCGTGGACTGGATCCCCTCTCCGGCCCTCAAGCTATCGCACAAGCAATGATGGGTTCTGCGGGACCAGGGAAGGAAGGTCACAAGGGCATGAAGCGAATCATACTCATCAAAGACAAAGTGACCTTGGCTAGCTTCCAATTTGCTTTTGTCGAATTTGTGGATATCTCGGTATTGTTTATTTAACTGGGGTCCAAATATCATCATACTTATTGTCCCCAGGCCGCATCCACAGTTCTGGCAAACACCATGTCACCTCAGATCCATCCCAATGGTTTTCGTATTTCCGACAAGCCCGTTGCGGCCTCATTCGCACATCCATATTCTTTTCAGCCAGTAACTGACTATATGCTTCGTGACGAAACTGCCATCCCGTCATCCCTTAACCTCGGTGGTGTTGAAAACACCTTCGTCAAGTACTGGGATGAATCAGCAACCGTTGCTGTCCTGGAGTTTAAGGTAGAGGAATCAGCTGCGATTCAGGCCTTGGCAACTGCGGCGGCTGCCCCCAAAGAAAAGGAGAAAAAGAAGAAGGCAAAAGGTACGTCTATAACGTCGTGTGCACTCTCCGATCATCTAACATGATCTAGATGATCCATCGAAGAAACCACCGGCGCCATCCGCATTGCCTGTCTCTGACAAGCCGGTCACGCTCAATTTCAAAACAGGGATAACCGGCAGTAAACCTTTGGTGTCGCTTTCGGGGCCGAAGGCACCTGTTTCGCTCCCTTTGGGATTTTCTGCAGAAGACTTTGATCCTGGCGATGAAGAGGCGGGGCCAGAGCCTATGGCCGAAGATGACAAAGGTTTGGAGTTGTTCTGTACATTCCTCGCTCACTTACACCGATAGCAGCCATGGCAGCTAAGAAAGTTGCACCATTGATTGCCAGTAGAAAGGTACGAACTGAATTATAACGTTGCCTCCATCATGATAGTTTACCACTGATTCAGACTGCGAACAACATCCAGAAATGGAACCAAGTTCAAGAAGAACTCAAGGAAGGTCCAACATCGGTGCCTAAAATTCAGATCGAAGCATCAAGCTCCGAAGCAGCTGGCATCCACCCATCGATCTCCCAGACTTCTACCTCGCAGTCCTCAGCAGTCTCCAATGGACCATCGACCGCAACGACCCCAGAGCCAACGGAAGCTGAATTCGAGTTCTCTGACACACACGCGATGACATGTCTACTTTGTGCAAGACAGTTCAAAAACATGGACCAGCTCAGACGTCACAACAAGGAATCGGATCTTCATAAGGCTCGCTTCATCTTTTCATCATGCTTGCTCCCCAATGAGACTAATATCTGTCTGCCTTTTTTTTGTTTTCTCCTTCTACTCCCCCCCTCGCACACGGCTATCCTTCGACATAACAGAAAAATTTTAAGGATGCGAATTTGCGCGATGTCGCACGCCAGAAAGTGGAAGCTGTGCGAAAAGCGGCTGCCCTCAAAGCAGCTGAAACTGAACAGCCCAAATATCGCGATCGAGCCTCTGAACGTCGAATCATGCACAACCAACCGGACGTCCCGTCACCGGACAGCATAAGCACGGCTTCGAAGAAGAAACGGTTCGCCGAAGGACCTCCACCGCCGCCCTCTCCACCTCCTGCTCCTCTTGCGCCCGGCAAGGATGAAAATAATGTCGGCAACAAACTGCTAAAAATGATGGGCTGGAAGGAGGGCTCTGGATTGGGTACTGATGGTGATGGTCGCGTCGACCCAATGTAATGTTTCTTTCCGTTTCTTAGCATAAATCACTGACGCGCTGTGCAGCCAAACAGCCATATATGCACAAGGCGTCGGCCTTGGTGCTAGCAAGGCCAAGGAATTTGGAAAATACGCTGAAGGCTACTCAGGCTATGTGCACATGGCTCAGGATGCGGTAAGTGAGATAGGACTTCAGGGGACAGAGATGACGATGTCGTACCTCAAATTCTTACTCTTTTTATCGCAATGCAGGCTCGGGAGCGCTATGGGAGTTAGGCGCGACTCGAATTACTCGCATAGCTACTCCTCATTGATTTATTTGGTTTATCCCCCACTCCTCTCTGCATGTTATGTCGCTTTTTCAAGGAGTATCATTCACCATTCAATATTTAACGTTCCACGACTATACGAAAAGTGCAATCTAACTTGAAATTATTATACAAATCTCGCCACGCTAAAAAGCTAAAAATCCCATGATCGGAGCGAGGAAAAGGGCCAACGCGTTCCGCGTTGCGCTCAGACCCGAGTTTGCTTTCTGTGCCATCGCTCCAGTTGGCTGAACTGTACCCTTCCACCCGGGAAGTGTCTCGGACACCACTGCGCTCGTCGGCGGAAGCTTACCCGTCGCGAGACCTCGCTGACATGTGAAATAGGATGCCTACGGACAACAATACAAGCTCAGTCAGTGACTCTGACAAGTGCGTGTCACTCACTCCGACTATGTCGCCCAACTTCGTGTACTGAGTTTACCGTTTCAGCTCGTCTACCGTTCATCAAAAATACACTACAACGCACCCTAGCGTATGCCATGACTGAGAAGATGCCGCCGCCTGAATTCCCTAGGGTAAGTTCAGCCGGAGGCAGGAAGTCAGCTGGTTGGGCAAACACGAGTACTGCATATCTGAAAAAAGTGACGGTTCATGTCCTGTCCATCATTCCTCGCGCGACACTGGACTCACCTATGCGGTCCGTCTCCCACAGGTGGATTTGGCGCAATGTACTGTGTGACCTCCACGGCCCCGACTGTGGACATGTTTGCGTTTGCAATCGCTTTCCCGTACGGACGATTAGCGTCTGCGGCGCGCACACCGCGTCCGTTCACTCACCAGGAATGGTCGCGCCATTGACCAACCAGTGTCGCCGTTGACCATGTGTTTGGTCCGAGCCAGGCGGACCCGCGTCGAACATCACGACGGTGTACTGGCCTCGCAGCGGCGCGGACGCGTTGGTGGGCGTCAACGACAGCTCCGGCGCGTACAGGGCCTCTGCAATATTGGGCCCAGGTTAGTCGAGGAGGTGTTCTGGGGCGTCGGGCAAGTCACTCACGTTCTCTCGATATAGCTTGACCGATGGTAGTTTGGCCGAGACCCCTGAAGGAAACGGCGAGGAGAGCGGTCGGGGTGAACTTTGGCAACACCGCCGGGACTAGCCCGGACTGGTTGAAATGAGCTTGGATGGCCTCGATTTGGACCGCCATGCTGTTGGGGTGTGCGGGCACAGGAGGCATCAGGCTGCAGAGAGCTACGGTGAGGCATAACAGCTTGAAAGACAACATCTCGTGGCTGGTAAAGAGGGAGGTCAAAAGAGTTCAACATTGCGAAACGCAGTTTTATCTGGACTACATTCCAAAGTCAGGTTGGTATGCTGTACGGCACAGAGATACAGATGAGGCGAAACTAGTGCAAGCAGATACAATACAGATAGAAACATACATTCGGCTAATAAGAGCAATAATGTCATGACAAGTCCATGGTTGGGTCTGATTCCAGTCCGAAGTCGGATACTGTGGGTAGGTCAGGCAACCCAACTACCGGCGACGACACCTCGGATTGCGAGTCTCCAGCCTCGTTCATCAACCCTTGTGTCCGTTTTCTCGTCCTCCGTCTTGCTGTCGTGGATGTTGGTGACGAAGGAGAAGCCACAAAACCGCCGGCTTGAAGGGCGGTCAACATGGTTAGTGCGAGGTTTGCAGTTTCGACAGTACTGTCGGTAATCAACGAGACAGGAGGTTTATCTTCCGGTCTGGCGGGCCGAGTCCGACGTGGCTTGCGAGCAATCGTGTCCCCGCTACGCAGCTTCTCCAGTAGGTTATCCAAAACGGCGTTGTCTTCTTCTCGAGGAACAGACTGTTCGGTAGCAATCTGTCTCTGCAGCCTGGATTCTGCCATGGCCTGCTTGCGTCTCTCCACCGCAAGCTTCTCCTCAGCTGCCGTTTGATTATCTGTCATGCATTTCTGAAAAGGTAGGGTCATCAATCTGTGTTGCCGTCACAGTTTCTGGAGTAGCTCACTCTGTACGATGTGACGAACGTCTTGAATATCGCGAAGAATTCTGTTGACGTCGTGCTCTTGTCGTCCTCGCCATAATACGCCACAACCTCAGCAAAGGTAGTCTCCGCATGGTTGACATCATCAATAAGGTCCTCCAGCTTTGCCGTGGCCTTGCCCATAAACTGCCACATCTGGCGGCTAAAACCGTCGTTTCGGACCACGTCGACGTAATGGTCGTTTAGTTCTTGTCGGATGCGTTTCAGACCATCTCGCAGGACGATAAGGTCTTTTCTAACGTCCTGAATATTGACTACACAAGATATTAGGCATTTGGGCAAGAAATATTCGACACTAACCTCTGTAAGCTTCTGCAGGTTTATTTAGTTCTTCGAGAAATTCCTCCATAGCAGGGAAGTGTTTATGAATGGTCCTTTCGAGGAAGTGCAAGAGAGTAGTGTTGTTAACGGATTTCGTATCCACCAACTGTGCAGAGGTATGAGGACGGTAAACGGTAGCACATCGGATTGGCACGAACTTTGTTGATGCTGCTGACGCGGAAACCGAACGCGCCACCTTTGATGCCAGTGCCATTCATATAATTACCAACCATCAGGATGAGCTGGAGCAGGATAAACAACAGACCTTCTTGATAAAGGTGAGACTTACATTGAGCACTTCTTTGAATTGTTTGGCGTGTAGCAGAGCATCACTAGCCTGGCTAACTTTTCTAGCACCCTGCGAGCATACTTAGCTGTGCGATGGGAGGCGGGAAATGTGGATGAGTTTTTACCTCATCGAGAAGTAACCACTGCTCATCGAACTCGCATTTATAGAGCATACCCTCGATCCTAGGACCAAGACGCTCGATCTGGATGAGCTTCACCATCAGACGGTCTGAAGCGTGCAAACCAGCCAACTCCTCAGGGTCGGCATTGCGATATACATTGAGCTTGCCAACCTGACAAACAACATTGGTGTCAAAAAATCTCAACTCAGAAAATGTCTTACCTGCTCAGGAGTCGGTAAGACGCCTTTCAGCTCACTGAGGAAAACTTCGGTACAGGTTTCCTGATCAAATTGCTGTATTCGCTGCGCAATCTCTTCCGGTTCCAGTTTTTTCACGCGCTGGATGAGGATCTCTGTGCGGTGTATAAGAAAGACGATGCTTTTTCGCTACGCGATGCCACTGAAGACGCACCAACACGTTTCTTGGTCTGCGGATCAAGAACACTCTTGAGTTCGGCTTGCTTCTGTCGAGCTAGGAAAATCAAGAAGGTCAGGCACAAAGGTTCCGCATCAAACCATGGCTGTAGTGCCCCAAAAACGTCCACCTACCCAAAAGGTTAATCATGAGCTGTTTCGCCTTGAAGTCCTCCTCCATCTCGGACCACACTCCGTCGGTTTGTAACTTCTTCAACATGTCCTGTTCCTTTTGGGTATCCTCAGCACTCCAAAGGGTTTTGGAGACTTGTTGATGGGGGAGCTTGTCCCACTGAAGCTGCTTCATCTTGATACCGGGTGTGTAAGGCATATCTTTACGGGCAGAAAGCATGACAGCAAGGTTGGCACCAAGTAGCATGGATGCGCGAGCGGAGCTAGGCGCAGAACTCGAAGCAGAGGCTATCCCTTTCATTGAAGGAGGCGGAGGGGGGGGCGGAGGGGGCGGGGGTAATGGGGCACTTGAAGATGGGTTTCCGACGAAACCAACCGGAGGGGGCGGAGGTGCGGGAGGCGGAGGAGGGGGACTTTCATCGTTGTCTTTGAACGGAAGGGGAGGTCGACTTCCTCCTGACGGCGGCGGCGGAGGTGGAGGAGGCGGCGGAGGAGGCGGAAATGAAAGGTAAGCTGAATCTGACTCTTCAGGGAGTGTCGGGAGGGGGGGTGTAGCATTGCCATCTGACATTGAGGATGCGCGCCCATGTGCATGAAGTCGTTTGGCAAGTTGTTCCGAAAACAATTGTGGTTGAGGAGGCCGTGAACTCTCCGTAGAACCAACCGACGTGGGGTGAGTGTCATCAGTGAGTGCACTAGACCCACTGTGGGTTGATTGTCCAAATTCACTCTCAATTTCATGATCATCGCCCCGTAGGGAATCAAGATCACCGTTGTCGATGGAATCGTCAGGACGTGGGACAACGAGGTTTTTACCGCGATTTGCCCGGGACAAAGAAGGGGTGTCTTCACCGACCGCGGGCCGATTGTTTCGCCTTGGGGAGCCTCGAATACTGCGAGGACTCGCCATGTGCCCGCCTTCTGGAGAGAGCTGTCCAAGTCATGAGCTAGTGTTGCCAATCCCGCCCAACGTGCGAAACGTACAATCTTGACGCCAGCCGCGAGTTGGTGTTGGATCTGTTCACGCACGTCTGCCTCGTCTGCGTCCATGAACTGGGAATCGCGACCCCCTTGAGCTGTCGACATTCGAACAGATTTCGCTGTCCCGTTGGGCCGACCGCGGACAGAATTATTCTTCTTCGTGTCGGCCTTTCTGGGTGTCACGTCTTGCAAGTCTTGATCCGACGCTTCACTCTCGTTATCTTCTCCACCGCCGGTTTTCTCCCTCTTCCGGCCCTTGCCCTCAAGGATATTAATCGTCTTGGTCCGTTCTAAATGTCTGTTCAGCGTGTCAATGAGTGTTTTCCGGTCCATGGCCCCGGTGTTTGATTCGATGATCTTATCCATTCCCTTTCCGACTTCTTTCAACATCCTGAATAGTTCCATGATCTGTGCCTCGAGCTGCGCAATCTGTTCTTCATACCCAGCCTTTTGCACTTCCAGTTGAGTTTGGAGTCGAGAAGTTGTTTCCCGAGCGATGACAAGCTTCTGCTCCAGATGAGATACCTTGTCTTTCAGTTGGCCAACGAGTCCATCATGACCTTGCGATATTTCTTCTTCCAAAGCCTCTTTCTCGAGTTTCAAGCGAAGGGCCATGGCACGCGTTTCTGCAGCGTCGGCCTCCGCCACTTGGAGTCTATCAGCTTCGCTCAGCTGAGCAATCAATCGTTGCACTGAATGCCCGATTCTTTGTTCGGCAGTGGCCAATTTTCCGTCCATGACAATATCCGAGACCACTGAATCCAGGAGTCGATAATGGTATGCAAGCTGAGGACCTTCCTCTCTGATCAACAACAGATGTCGCATCATAGAGAGGAAGTAGTCTTTCGCAGTCGAACCCTCCATCCGTGAACATAACGCATTCCAAATATCTTCTGGGTTGGAAAAACTCGCCAGGATAGCGGTCTCTTGTCGTTCTCTCAGGCGTTGCTCGTCTTCTTCGAGAATAGTTGCGAGCAGGTCGAGTTGCTTGTCCATAGCAGGAATACCGAGCTCGCGACAAAGGGCGATAATACGTGGCAGGCCCGCAGAATCCATGAGGATACGATGATGTATACGGATATCGAGGTCATCTATGACATCCAAGATGTGAACTATGAGGCCGATGTTGATGAGCTAGAGCCAATCTTGTGAATGACAAGAGGGGAGCTGAAAGAAAGATAATCTCACAGCGTAATCGACCAACATCCCGCCATCTCCACCTATCCGCTTAAATTCGTCACTGGCACCAACAAGGCTACCCATTTTACCCCTTGATCGAAGAGCATTCTCGAGCGACTGGAACCAGTAGTCGTAACAACCAGTTGAATCGCTGTTAGCTTGACTGAGAGTGGCCAAACCGTGGAAGACGAGATCCAGGGAATCCCTGCTACAATAAACGATGGATAGCAGCACCTCTATGATTGTCCGACGGGTGGGCAGATTTGGCGAATTGAGCGCGGATGCTATTTGAGTGACAATATTAGGGATCTTCATGGCTTCCCGGACACGTAACTGTACGAGGTAGGTATGAGTTAAGTGGGATATCCAAGTCGCATTCACTCACAGTACTGTTGAAGATGACTTTCAGACATTTGGCGATCTCGTGTTCTACTGGTAAATCGGCCGGAGTCCTGGACAAGGGAGGGTGAGCTATTCAAACCCTGGGCGGGAATGATCTAACCTTTTGGGCTTACGACTGATCTGTGAGAGGGATTGAGCCAATACCGCTGTGCCTCTTAAGTCGATAAAAGTATCGAGCCAACTGAGGGAATATCAGGGGTACCCAAATATCTTGCAACGGTCACCCTACCTAGTTTCATGCCCCCGCAGTGAGACCCAGACGCTAGAAACCTGCTTGGCGATAATCGTTCCATCTAGAAACTTGCGTATGTACCACTCCGGAGAGCCCTCGCCGGATAAGGCGGCCTGTCCTACATCGCCTTGTTTGCGAGCCTGCTCGCTTCTATTTCGTTCCTCTTGCCATCGTATCTGCTCTGCTGCATAGACTATACCCCATTTCTGTTGAATGGAAAGGTTATCCACATTTGTAAGTTCACGCTGCTGAGCGACACGGATGAAAAGGGCTTCGATCTCGTCGTCCTTCTCTGGGCGGGGAAAATAAAACTCGTCGGTGTGGGGTTTGTGGAAGATGTGGGAAAGATGTGTAGAGTGGCTATCGGAGTGAGCAGTGGAGCTGGAGAAACGGGAGGACGGGTGGTTGTCTTGTGCGTGGAGGGCACGCAGCACGGTGCTCGCGACGCTAGGTGAGGACGGGATGGGGGCAGAACCGAACTCAGAGCCAGAAGGACTCTTGCGTCCGGAAGACGTGGAGGCTTCGCTCTTACGGAGTTTGTGGGAGGTTGGTGTCTTTGGCCGTTTCACGGGAATAGAGGCGACAGATTCGTTATACAATGTGGACGAGTCCGCAGTGCTAAAGGATGAATCTGGTCTGGTTGGGGAGGGAGCAGCAATGCCTTTGTCTCGTTCGAGCCTTGCTCGGTGCAAATTCTGATAGTTTAGGTTGAGATCTGTGCCGTTGGCGGTGAGTGTAGGATTTGTGAGGGGGGCGGATATGGCAGAAGTATTGGCACCACCACGCAGGCCCTGAGAGACAGTGCCGACTGCAAGAGGAGAGCGGTTCATTGAGGGTAGTTTGTCGTATGGGACCGAGTCAGCCA
>JBBPOC010000241.1:0-22004 GCA_038091235.1 Tylopilus rubrobrunneus | reverse complement strand
GTCAAGTCGCTCGATCAGCATGGAGTGAAACTCAGAGATCGCCTGATTCCAATCAGCGTATCTCACGGCATGTAAAGGTAACTTGAAGGTATACTTACATCTATGTGAACTTATCCATTGACGGCATTGGAAGGTTTTCATGGAAGATAACACGTACCGTGCTGCAGAGGTCCAGTACTACACTCAGCTCGCGGTTCGCTCGGAATCTCAAGATGTCAATGGTCCAACACATGAAGAGAAATGGGACTTCGTGAATGCAGCCTGTGTTCGGCTCTTTGGTCCGTTTGATGAAAACCTAGACCGCTTGTCATACGGAACTGTCAAGATCTGCGAATCCATGGAGCAAGCAAACCTCACCTTTGTCGACATCAAGAGAATCGTCTCTGTGATCGGAATGGTCCCGCATCTATTCGATACACTACCTGGGCGCTTTACAGGTGGAGAGAGGTATTTTGTTGTTGACATGAGTAAACTTGATGGAGCTTACAACCGTCCAAGTCCAGAGGATGCAGACGATGATGTCGGTGGTGACAATGACATGTATAACGAGGAATAAAAGTACAAGTGCATCAGCAAACCAGGGATTAGGCTGCAGTACCTGCAGAACTTCCAGCTTGCATAGAGATCCCAGACTTCCCAGATTTGAACTTGCAGTAGTAACACACTTCCCAGTGTTTCCAGGCTCACCACTGGCATGCTCAGGCTTTCAGCAGGCTTATTCAAGTTCATAATTTGGCTCAAATACTAGATAAGCTGTGGGAAAGTTCAACTGTCCATATCCGAGTCTGACTGAGTCGGATGAGTCAAGTCGCTCACAACATATCATTCTACTAGTAAGTACACATGCATATCTACCTAATACTTTGACTCATCGCAGGACCATTGTTCTCGCACTATTATCTACTGCCATACTTGGGCAGCGACCCAGATGCATTCACATGCACCTGGACGACATGCACGCCCCCCGTCCTCCGTCGCGCTCGCAAAGCAGTATACACCCTTGATGATACTCACACTCGTGACACGCGCATGATGCTGCATGTACGTATGCTGCAATTTGCTCGCCACGCTCCGCTCCCCCGTGTCCCAAATCTTGTCGCTCCCGTCGTCCGACGCCAGCGCGAAGAACGCGTGGTCGGGCGCGACGGCGAGCCCGGTGATGAGCTATGAGTGTCGCATTAATGCGACGGTTGCTGTTGTCCCGTGCGATGAAGCTTTGCCGCGCAGCGTTCTGCCAACGGATCGGGCCTTCGTGCACGCGCGGACCGAAGCCGTGCTAGAGCTCGCGGTTGTTGTCTTGATAGACGTTTTCGAGCAGGTTGCTAAGCCCCGCTTCTTGGCCGTCTGTACAAGGGTAGTGCATCAGCGAGGAAAGAGGTGGCACGCGGAAGGTATACCGTAGGTAGAAATCGGCTGGAGAGAGGCGACGCGCGCGCGCACGGTCTGCCGGGTGATGACTGTCGTCGAGTCGGGCAATGGCCTCCGCGAACGCTCTAGAGAGTGCTCTGGACGGATGCACACGGGCGCTTCGACGACCCGACAGCAGGCGTGGCCTCTTGTCCCTCTTTGCTCCCGACCTGGAGACGCTGCGGTGCACGGAGTAACGAATTCGTCGTCGAGAACACGGACTCCGTTGGACTACCGGCACGATCATGGACTGGGGGTGTGTTGGATGGGGTAGCTCCGGGGAGTGAAGGCGACTGCGCAGCCGCTTGCCCGGCGCGCTCGCGGGCTGCAGCCACGAGGTTGAACGACGACGTCGCACTACTGATCGTTGTGAGGCGTCAGCGCAATTCATCAAGTGTGGGCGAATTTGGAGCATGGTCGATGCTCGTAGCACGGCTCATCCGCGGGGTACCAAGTCGGGTGATTATGTCGCTCGAGCAGCATGCGAAACGCACGAGGTTGGTGGTGGAGCGTGATATGACTCATATGAGGGAGACGGCTTGAGGATCGATGGAGAGCTTCTGGAGCTCAACGTCTCCTGCCGTTCGAATGATCTTTTCGTCATCATCATATCATGAGTGTTCCGCGTTAAACATTTACCGTCATCTCGAGCTCGTTTCGACCAGTACTTTCTTCGCCCGTCCCAGATCCTCAAAATTTTGACGGTATAGATGCCATGGATGGCAAGTTGGATTGATCGCGATCTGTTTCAGCGCACTGGATAACGGCGAGGTCTGCCGAGACGCAAGGGTCTCAACAGACGGGGAGCGACAGGCTGCGACTTGCGCTGGGTCATTTGTTGCTGCACCCAAGATGTACATGACTGCATCGTCTAGAACGGCTGAGCGACAGATAATCCAAAGCAGTGCGAGAACGTACCATCGTCCCCGTCGCAGAAAGGTCTGCGACAATTCGCCAGCGGTTGATCCGATGCGGGTCGAGATCATACACACTTCACCGGCGAGTTCTCCGGTGCACTTCGTGCTCCCCACCTGCGCGTTGAGATGCTTCTTCGGTCACGATGGTATGTGTAACCAGTGGCTGCTCCCTTTCGTC
The DNA here is from genome assembly GCA_038091235.1 of Tylopilus rubrobrunneus. Classification (NCBI taxonomy): domain Eukaryota; kingdom Fungi; phylum Basidiomycota; class Agaricomycetes; order Boletales; family Boletaceae; genus Tylopilus; species Tylopilus rubrobrunneus. The sequence goes on along the minus strand of JBBPOC010000241.1, from coordinate 19,502 downwards.
GGCGTCGCGTGTCGAGGAGGATGCTGGGAATATCGCTGAGAACGGAGTCCTCCTTCGACTGTTCCGATGACTTCCGGGTAGATGGTGGTCGTCTTGGATCTGATGGACTTGCTTGTTCATTGTCGTCGTCGTCGTCGATGAGGGAAAAGTGTCACAAGGCGCACAAAAAAGGTAAAACGCGCATAGTAAATCACCCAATCAAAACGTGGCAAAATCAATCAGGCATGCTATCGTCGACGTTGCATCAAGAATAATGCCCACGAATGGACAGGTCGTTTTGCCCCATGATATGTATAGTGATACAACGAAAGTATTGTACAAGTTTACCCAATCAATCTGACTCTGACAACGAGTGAAAAAAGTTTGGATCACCGTACTTATTCAACCAAAATTGCTCGTATGCTTCCATCGCTGTCTGCATTCGCAAACGAGTATGCGCCTTTTCACCAAACCGGGGGATTAAGTGGGCGTGTGAGCGAATTCGACTCAAAGGGATAATGTAACCTTCTCGACCCTCTTGCGTGACCGCGCGTGTTAGAAGATGGAGTCCTGCAGACGAATCATACCGTACGACATTGAATTTCTGTACGTAGGCAAGAATCTCATCGCGTACATGAGCGGGCCGATCTGGCCAGATCGGACGAAAGATTAGTCGAAGTTGAACAACGTGGTGCCCTGACGCGTTGACGTTAGATGGGAGACGAAATGGAGACGACAAAACAAACTTACCTTGAAGTCCCTGCGCAGGCCACAGAGATACATCTGAAGTACTGACGATGGCAGGGTCGTAACGACCAACGGGCCACGTATCACAAGGAGGATGGGCAGAGAGCGACTGCGCTGGTTCCAACTCGTTCTGCACGAAAAATGGCTTTGTTTGCACACGAACCTTGTACCATGCTTGAATACGACTGAAGGGTATCGGGTCGAAGTCTGCGCAATGCAAACGCCGGGGAATTCGAGACGTGGGCTCGGTGTGAGCAGATTGGCAATGCAGGAAGTAATGGATTGCGCGGGGGAGGTCGAAGAGACGGAATGTTTCGATGGCATCATTGAGGGATAGTCGTGTAAGGTTTGGGTCTCTCCTGAGGTGTAAAGCCGTACGTTCTGTCGTGAATGTTCGAAATGGGCTTGGGGCAGAGGGGAACAACCCGTCACGCAGAGCTTTTGCTCTGGTGAAATAGTCGGTAACCTTGCGTTTGATGCATGGTGAGTTACGTCCCGGATCGTTGTCGTTATCACGGTCATCGTCGTCGTCATCGTCGTCATCGTCGACGGCGACAGCAGCAGCAGCATCAAGCTCGGACTGGCGAAGGGAAGTGGCGTGGTCAAAAAGAAAACATTTCTCGACACGGTCGAGATAGCGACACATTTGAGATTGCGAATCATGATTGTTGCCGGAACGCGCGGGCTTCTTCACGAGGTGTATGTGGGCGCGTTCCGTTACCTCAGCAGTCCACTGCATGGGAGACCCTTGTGAACGGATGCTAGGCGCAACACTTTGCAGCAGCTCCAGTTTGGGAATCTCCCAATGATCGATGACGTGCTTGACACCGCGTGCTTCGGCTTTGATGATAGATGGCTTGTTCTCGTGAAATCCTCGCAACGCGTGCTCAACCCTGGTGATGTCTCTCTCTCGAAACTGGGGAGCCTGAGAATAGTAACGGAACTCCGTAAGGAAGCGCAGAGCTAAGAGGCATTTGCGGGGCACGGCTCCAGCAAGGATGCCGACAAGGTAGCGTTGTATGTTGCGATGGTCACGTCCCGACGAGAACGTAAGAGCGGAGATGCCATCCGGAAAACGTCGGTAACCGATGAGGGGTTGGAGTAACGAGAACCGGTAGTCCAATTCATCAGCACCGATGAGATTGACGGCCCATGTGTGATCGTGATCGTTGGCGAATTTCCACCACTGATGGAGCGATTCGGGACAGAAATTGATCGAAGGTTCGACGAGGGGCCAGCTCCCCCAACATGGCTCCGCTACGCCATTGAGATAGGGTCCGCAGGCTTTGAAAAATTCGGCGAACTGGGATGCTGGGGTCGTTGCCGTGATCTTCTTCAGCTCGGAAAGTGTGTCGAGAGCGGTGCAGACGGGATGTCGGAAAGGATCCCCGAATTGTTTTTTCGTTGCCTTTGTGACATACGATGCGTTGCTACGGATGCACGCCAGCGTCCGTGCCTCAGGCACGTCAGCTATATACGCAGCCAGCATCGTAAAACAATACTTGTTGTTCCCTGACGGGTCGCTCATCATCCGACCGTACTGTGCGGCTTTCTTGAGTGGATCGATCACGATGTTGATGCAATGATGAAGCAGCCTATCTGCGAGTACCCCCTGAAGACGCTTGACCGGGTGAGTAAATTTGGGTATGGGAAGGAGGGCGAGAAGCATGAACGCGTTGCTTCGAGCTTTGCTGCGAACATTCTTCGATATGTTTGCGAGGGAAATGAGGAGAGGGTGTGCCTGCCGGTTTCCAATGGTCGTGATGTTTGTCTTGTCGGACGACAGGATAACGCCGAGGAGTGTCGCCCCGGTAGGTAGTTGACTCTGTTCATTGTTAGAGTTCTGACAAGGTATAAGAATCTAGCACTCACCTGCAGCTCCCACGCATAGTCCCCGGTGAGCCATTCTTGGTAAACACGTTGAGTCGCGTCGGCGGTTTCATAGAGCTTGCGTGGACAAAACTCTATATGTCCAGCAATGCAGGGATTGGATAATATAGCTTGAAGACACTCGATTGGGTCTCGAAAAAATAGGCGCAGGGATCTCTTCGTAGGGTATTCTGGCTGAATGTCGGTAGATTTCCAGCGCGGGCCGGATGGGAGCATCTCTATTCGTTTGCGTAGTTCCCTAGCGTTGGAAAATGAAATGGGAAGTTGTTCAACCTGGACACGAAGTCAGAATAAATAGTGAAATGCACGAGAGACCCACAAGTCGTATGCTGAGCAGCCTGTCTGTCTCCAGCATGCTCAACCCAGATAATGTAATCCATTGGGCCATTTCCCAGTCTCGCGCTCCTGCAAATGGATAGAAGAGGTTACGTTTTCGCTCTTCGGTATGAATATCGCCATCAAAGGTATCTAAAAACGTTTGGCCGCCTTCGAAGCTTTTTGAAGCGTCTGGGAAGGCCACCACCGAATAACCGCCAGTGTCAAGGCTCGAATTGAAGCTGAGGTTGTCGGCGTCAACGTTGAGATGGTCTTGAGCTCGGGGGGAAGGGGGGAAATCGTAGGTTGGAAGAGGGTCATGAGCAGGATATGCCGGCAGAACGGGGGGCGACCGCGGGCCTAGGTTTTGACCAGCGGATTGGTGTCGCCTGACTCTGGTAGCTATCGCGATATGTCGAGCGTGCGAGCGTCGACCTAACGTTCAACATTTGGAGAGGGGCTGATTTGTATGCTGTAGAAGCACCGAAGTGCTTTTGAAGGCCCTGCCGCAATCGGGACAGAGGACGGCGCGGCGATCCTTCCAATCAACCTTTGGCATCGACAAGACGAGTTGACGGTAAGACTTCTTCACCGATGGCGCGTGGCCAGGGCGAAATCAGATCTGGGCGAGGGTCAGCGGGAAAAATGTTGGTTGGTAACGGAGTCGCACGATTAGAGCTTCTGTTGACGTTGATGTGGTAATGAGTGATGAGGGAGGTGCTTGAAGGCGACGCACTGGCAAGGACTGTCGACGTCGACTCATACGATTCGAGAGAGTCCCCTTAGGCTTGTTTCGTTACTCTCCGAACCTTATTTGGCGATTACACGAACTTTGGAAGTGAACGGAGATTGAAACTCTGAACTTTCAGCATTGCGTCGTTGGGACGCAAAATGGGTGAGTTTTGACTTGTGTAATGATCCTAGTGAAAATATGTCCTGTCAGCAGATGCATACGAAACTGCACACTCTTCTAGCAGTAACCATACCGGCCCCTCCCTCTCGCGTTCATCATCCATCGAGCCGGAGGGGTCTGTTCGTTCAGACACGTCAAGCGTTGATCCGCTCGACTTTGTTGATCGTCCAGTAAGATATAATCGTTACATCAAATGGCCGCTGACGTTTACACAGGGGATTCGGATGCCGCTTGAACAGCCATACAATGCTGAAGAGGCAGAATTATTGATCGCTACCGTTCGTGCTCAGCGCGACATGCTCGAGGCCCAGCTCGTTCTTCAGGTGGGAAGGATCAAACACAACCGAGCTCGAGTCAACTACCACGAGCTGCAACTTCGGAAAGCACAGCAGCGTGCGGACAAAATTCAAGAAAAGTTAGACTTGGCAAAACAGATGGTGGGACGAGCGAGGACGGTGATTTCTGATCGTGGCTATCTTCTTGCACTCTCTCTTTCTCCCCGACGTCCACGACTGAAGAAAAGTGCACGCAGTACGTTTATCAGCCGGTATATTGTATCTTATTGATTGATTGTGTCCAGAGAACCGTCTGACGGCGTTTCTTTAACAAGGGTATGGGGTAGTATATATAGTACATACGTTTGCCCATAGCTGTTGTATCCTTTTAAGCTCAGACAATAAGTATCTGCCAGTGCGTACTAGAACGTCGAAGTCCATCAGGTTTGACATGTCGGTCACGCGTGTCGGTCTGACTCGGTCACGTGTGTCGGTCACGTGTGACTTGGCGCGCCAAATCGTTTGTTGATTGAAACGCACATACCCTCATACCCACCACTACAATCACATCAACCCACGCACGTCATCGAGCAGTCCACGCCAACAACACGATTCAAGTTGAACTCTGAACTCAGAGCAGCCCGATTGTGGCGATCAGTCAACGCTGAGACTAGCCTGAGTTGGTCACTAGTCGCCATCGACCCGCTGATGCTGATCACTACCCAACAGGCCCACTGGATAATCGATCGCACAAGACTGAATGATGAACGTCGAGCCCGAGCTAGCCATCGTTAACGGCGCTGCTGCTGCAGTTCCTGACATCAGTGTCACCGAAGTCCATAGAAGGACACCATCACCGTCATGCTCTGGTCCTCCACCAAACCCAGTCAGCACTCCAATGAAAAAAGACAAGCCCGTTCACCCGTTCTATTCGACATTGACCTGGTATCGCCACCCCACGCTTCACTCCATTGGTAGACAGATCGAAGGCTACATCGTCGGTCCGATGCCCATAAGCGACTTTCTCGATACTTTTCTCCCCCCAGACCTTATTCCCGGGTACCACCCAGTCACGACTTTCCAACCCTCCATCTCTTTTGAAAGAACCGTCGGTGCTTCGGGCGAACTGAATGCGTACCGACCCTTTGTGAGTCGTCTAGTTGCAAGCAACATTATTGTGTTAACCACCACCGTCTTTTAAGATTGAAGAGTTGGCTCCATTCGCCCCCCAACTTCATTTCGTGGACTCACATGCCCGAGGAGACAAAGAGAACGGGTACTCGTTCGAGATAAAGCCCGACATAAGCATTTATCACCCCTCGAACATCGATCTGGCCTACCCTCCAGAGCGCTGCCATATCTCCAACGTCGACTTGCTCGTTGAATTCAAATCGAGGGATTGTGATGATCCCTTCATCGTCCCCTCTCAAGACGCCTGCCCCGACGCAACCAGTTTCCTCGGTAACTCCAATGCCAAGAACGACACAATCGGCCAGATTGGGGCGTACACCGCTTCCGTGTTTGCTTCCCAATTCCGCACGCACTTCTTTTCAATATTTGTGCTATGCGACAATGCACGCTTGATTCGATGGGACCAGGAAGGTGCCGTCGTTTCAGAACCATTTGCATACAACTCTGACCCCTCACTCGTGGAATTCATCTCGCGATACTCGATGGCCCCGGCTGAGCTACGTGGTATGGATACCACTGTGGCCAATGTTACCGGGGATAGAGCAGCACGCGCGCGGGACAAACTAGGATTACACTCGAATACCCCCATGTTCAAGACGACCGTGCCAACACTTGGCAACGGGCCACCAATGACGGTCATTTTCGCCAAGCCATCTCCCCGCCCTTCCATCCCAATCGGTCGTTCCACACGTGCTTGCCCTGCATACGACGTTTCGCAGGCTCGCGTGGTGTTCTTGAAAGAGTCTTGGCGTATCTCTGCCAATGACATCATCCCCGAAGGTCAGATCTACGAAGGCCTTAACCGCCGCAAAGTTCGCTTCACTCCCACCTGTCTCGCAAGCGGCGATGTCATACATTCGGACAAACAAATAACACAGTCGTACAAACTCTCGTCTTACTCCTGGGCCTGTAAATCAAATCTACAACTTATCCAACACGTCCATTACCGCCTTGTGCTCGACATCGTTGGCAAACCTTTGACAGAATTTAGCTCCATGAAAGAGATGGTACAAGCCATTCATGACGCACTTGTTGGTATGTCACCCAGTGCGACATTCAGACAATGTACTGACGCCTTCGGCCGTTGGGCAACAAAGCACATATGGATGCACTTGATGCAGGGTACATCCACCGAGATCTCAGCCCGGGTAACTTAGTCATCTTCGGTGGTCGTGGGTATCTGATCGATTGGGATCTCGCGAAATCGAAGACATGCCTATTGCCCCGCCGAACCACACGCACGGTGCGCTATTATCCATGTTAATGAAATCTTACTGACTTCCCACAGGGTACATGGTTATTTGTGTCTGCGCGCCTCGTGGGTGACCTAACTGCCAGTCACACGTTCCAGGATGACCTAGAGTCCGCATTCTGGGTCCTTCTTTGGACGGCCATCATGTATTCCCCATCATCTCTTACCACCAAGACTCGCTCCGACTTCGTGAGGAGGACCTTCGAATCGAACCCTGGAGGCGTAGAAAAGCGTGGTCTATTCACTTGGCAAGTCATCTTTTCGCCCCCGCTATTTCCCGATCAACCCGTGCTGGTCGCATTACTACAAGAGCTTCTCGACCTCTTCCGCGACTTCTATCTCCAACCCACCCCTCAGCAAAACGAAGCATACCGGAAGTATTTGGACCGCAAACGGGACTCCGATGAACCCCCCGACGATCTAGTCGTGATCAACCCTGCCTTTATGCACCACGCAAGCGTAGCAAAACTGGCGAGCCACGATCACCTCATATCCTGTTTCGCCCGTTACCTAGAAAAGAGCTGGCCAACCGATAAATCCAACCCCCCCGATAATGGCGCCGTCCCGCAACCATTAAACGGGATCGGCATTTGGGGCGATGAACAGGGTGAAGTGGTGCTTACATCGAAGCATTCATTAAACAACGTACATGAAGATGGGAGTCGTAAAAAGGCCAAGGTTGGAGGTTGAGCAGACGAAATTTTTTTGATCGAGGTAGTCCACATCTCGTCGTGGTGACCCCGTTATTGACCTAGTTTAAATTTTCTTGTGGCCTCAGAGCGTTTCGTAGTTATTGAATGTCACATCGGCAGTCGGTTGCCGTCGTCCCAGCGTCTCCACCCTCGCGTTGACCAGTGTCTCTGTTTTACTCTTTGTCTCTTGATACTTTGTCTTACGAGCATAGATCGGTTTCCCTCAGATTACCCATTGCTGCTTCCATAAGTGCCAATACAAAGGTTTTCACGCGGAGTCTCGAAAACTTGTCTCTCGGCTAAGTTCTTTGCATGTGCAACTTTTGTCCAACTTGTCTGAGCTCTTTGTAAGCACAAATCATCGGCCATGAAGAGCAAGGTACGTGCCAACCACTAAAACATTGTTCCATTCAAGTTGGTGTTTGAATATCTTTTCCTAGGAGTCGCCTCGGCGTTCTACCCGTGCCGGCCGTGGTGCAGGTGGCCAACGTACTCAAGATGCGAAACTCGAAGCCATCCAGACTGCTCGGAGCGCAAAGCAACCTGTAGTGAATGAAAACGCGATTGCTGGCGAGTTGGTAGAGCCACTTACTCCAAACCCACGCTCGTCCCATCAGAAGAGGAAGAAGCACAAGACGATCAACCCTCAATCTCCTGAAAGAGATTTACGAGTGGAACGACCTGTTCCTGCCTTCCACCAGGCGACTGAACTCAACGAATTTGGGTTCGTGGTGCCTCGAGATACACAACAGATGGACACAGGCCCCGCGGATGAAACTCAGAGCAGGAAACGCAGTTACTCTGGATTCAATGAGCACGATAGTGAAGTCCCCTTTCTCCCTTCTTCCCAACCCCTGTCAAGTAAATTCTCATAGACCAGCATGGTAATGGTGGTCCACACGATGGAAACAGTGTTCCTCCGGCCCTTTTCATTCAGAAACGTCAACGGAAGCAAGTTATTGACAGCGACAAAGAGGAGGGAAACCAGGACGATGATGAAGACGTAGCTTCCCCACACCAGTCGATGGCTCTTGTGAGCGAGCGAGGAGAGCAGGACGACGTCGGAGACACGGTTTTTGCACCGGGCACACAGGTGAGGCATTTTTATTCTTCAATTCAAATGTACACCCAACCCATTCATAGGCGAGACATCCCACACCTGGCTCGGAATACAGTCGCACGCCCTCTCCCGTACTTGCTCCCGTTGCAGAGAGTCCGCTATACTCCAAGAGAGCGCGCGCAAATCCTCCTGCAAGGAAAACCGTCGAGAAGCTCGTGAAAAATTTATCGACGAACTCCAGAGGTGTGTCCCTGCGTTTCGGCTTATTATTTTGATCAATCAATTTGTGCAGATGTTCTTCGTGAGCACCAAAAGAAAAATGGTTTGCCCAAGCCCCCGAAGCCCTCTGACCTCCTTTCAGTGGAGAGGCAGGACGTCCTCGTGGACCACCAGGAGCTTCCGGTTGATGATGCTGAAGAATTTCGCGGCATTGACCACGACGTTATCGGCAATGACGACAATGGTGACAGCGATAATGAAGAAGTCGAGTTTGACGACGGTCAAGAAACCCACCCCATCAACAAAGAGGCTTGCAAATTGAAATTTTACACTAGGACATCGTGGTTGTACGTCCTCGACCATGCCCGTTTCATCTCACGCCGTGCCGCGGTCACGGAAGGTTTCCCCGACCGCCTGGGAATGTTGAATACCTGTGCCGACGAGTATCTGAGTGAAGCCATTGACGAGTACAGGAGGTGAGGGGTGGAGTTGGATGAATCTTACCTCAAGAACTACGGTCTCGAAATGAAGATTCTGGCATGTATGAATCATGATTGCAGAGTTGGTACTAACTTAGCTTTTCAGTTATACAATGATCTTGGAAATTTCCGCTCGTTCGCGAAGAAGGCTGCACGTGTCGCACTCAATCAAATCTTTGATCTTTACCCGCCCACTGAGTGCAGTCAAACCCAAGCGGCTGCATATATCAAAAAAAGATACGAACACCTTGTCGCAGACTCGAAGTTCCTCCATTATCTTGACAAGGACAAGGTACGTGATCTGCATGCTGCGATGCTATGTTGACCACGATGCATTCAAGGGCGAGTGCATACGATTCGGTAATGCGGCACTTCAGTGTACTTGTGTTGGCATATATTATGACGGACGTTCGTCCCTTGCGGTAAAATTTTCAGATGTTTTTTCTCAAACAATCCCGCGTCGTGCGCACATCTTTGCTGCTACTATGGTATGCTTCATTCGTCTTACTATGGTGTGGGGCTGATTTTCTGGGCTTACAGCTTGCTATGGCACTTGACGAGTATGAAACAGGAATCTACAAGCCTGCCGATGTCAAATTCAACGTGTTCCTCTCAACGTATGATGAGATGGAAGAACTTTACGGAAAGGTTTGCAATGCATACGCTGAAGTCACGAGCGATGAACGTCATAGAGTTGCCGCACATGGTTGGTAAGTGGCATGAACTTGTTCTTTGTTTCAATGGTCAAAGGTCGACTGCGTTGTTCAGTGCACATAATCCATCAGTGAAGTCTGCAAGTAAATCCAAGAAATCTAGGTTCTCGGCCTTCCTTTAGTATTGTTTCTTTGTCTTTACTTTCTCGATCAATGGCAAATTGTGGTGCGGTATTGATTATTATGAGTAGCTAAGCTCGTACAACTTGAAGGGATCGATAAGTAGGTGAGCGCCCAACCTCATCGTTGTTACTTTGTGTGCAGCGCCCGTTGGTCCTCTTGGCCCATTTCCTCGTCCCTCGTTGCACGGCAAAGAGCGGGAACCTATGTATGTTCTTACGGGTCGCGTGGCACTAGGCACCGAAGTGGGCTTGTTCAAGTTGCTGCATAACATGTTGGCCTCTTCGCCCCTCTTCATCACCTCAGTCGCTTGGAAGACTGGGTCAACCGTAACGGACCCCAACGCGGTCGCGTACCGCTCCTTATTGAAGGGTAAGCGGTCCTTACTCGAAGTGGTGTGGCGACTGATTTTCTTTTAGGCTTCCTGATGGCTATCGTGGAATTGGTCCCCGTGCAGCTCATCCCAGATTTCGACTCGCTTGTCGAAGTGTGGATCGCCTTGTTCGGAAGGAGCGAAAGTCGATCCGTGGTCGGCATATGTCGACAGTTCTCGCAGTCTGATTGGCGGCGAGGCGTCGCGCGGCGGGCCATAATAGATGTTGCTCGGTCGCGCTTCCCGATCCACTTTAGACCTCTTTTCCGGCTCCTACGTGCAATGACTTCTTCCGGGTTTCCTGACACCGATCCTCTTTCCGTGGCCTCTTCCGCGGAATGTTCCCAGTCCGTGGACGGGGAAGAAGCTGAACAGGAGATCTGCGCTCACCACGTCTTCTACTACACGGACAAGCTTCCGACCTTTTCGCTCGTCATCCCCCTTTCGTCTTGCTCTGGTCCCAACGCAGTGTGTGAGAGGGTGCAATACGGGCGTTCTGCCTCGGCACCCGGATTAACGTATACTAACTCCCGAGCGATTCGACTGCCTGGCGGTTCGGTAATACCACCGCAATCCATCGGACGACTTCTTAGTGGTGACGGTGGTGACTTCGTGGCGGTACGTTGGCAGCACGAGCACAGCGGCTGGAAGGTTGTCTTGGATGTACTCACGGAACACGTACTCCCTGGAGCATGCAGGGTACGGCGGACTTGTCCCAAGACGTGACGTTTGGTAGAATGGGCCTTGGTTCGTCGCATTTGACTCTTGCGTTACTCAATCTCATCCAGCAGCTCCTCCAGGAAGCCTTCGTCTCTGTGTTGACCATCCCGCCGGACAATCAGCGTTTACGACTCGGACAAGTGAAGGAAGAGGTTCTCATACGAGCCACCAACTTTGTCCATGGCGAGATCTGGGTGGAGCACCTAGGTTCCAGTTGGGAGATCGTTTCGAGATCGGCAGACGTATGTCATCCTTCTATCTACATGTCCTCTTCTAGTCACCCCCTGCCATCAGCAGTCGACCATTTCCTATTCTCAGCCAGGCCGTCATCGATACGTTCCCCCACAAAGCCACCACTTCTACGATCAATCCCCTGGTATCGGCCATTGGAGCGAGCCCAGACATTCTTGGGTCGCTTTATGCTGCAAGGAGGTTCGGAGATGTCCGCCGTCTCATATACCTGCTCGAGTCGCATCTTCAACTCGTGCGCTTAGTGTTCAATTATAAGCAGGGAGTCCCAAACAACACAAAGCCATCACTGCTACTGGAGGTGCGGGTTTCTCCGACTCAGCGAGAGCTCGTGTAGATCCCGTGGATGTGCTCGCGACGTTCGTCAAGGAGAGGGACGTGGGCACCGTGGTTCCTCTGGAAGCCATGCCCGTCCTGCATACCCTCTGTGCTTCCCTTTCGCTAGCGGTTCCCTCGCTCCCGACGATCACTGGTCACCTCTCCAACCCGGAAGCTACGGTTGCTTCCTTGGTCCGCATCGTGGAGCATCCGTACGAAGCCTTCGCCCTTCGAAGCGCCGTTTGGAGCTTATTTCCCTTGCCGTAGACAAGGAGCCCGCTCTTTCCTCGTCGCGGGCGAGTTTATCATCCCGAGTTCGAAAGGGAAGGAGGGTGGGTGGCGAAAAGAAGAGGTCCAAAGGTGCGCCTGAGATCGCGTTGGAGACTCGCCTAGAAGGGAGCTTTGGGAAGCTAATCCCCCTCTGCTTGCATCAGTGCTCCATTTCATCCATGTCGTGTGGCAGCGTGGTCTCGAACATCAAGCTGTGATTCAAAATGCCCGTCAGAACAAGATGTTCTGGGATCAAACTGCTGCTATCCCCAAGGGAGAACTCGGACCGCGGCCGGCGGATCCTAACTATACCGTCGAATCGTTTGTCATGGTCGACGGCGAACGACAGTCTAACCTCCATGAGGCAGTGTCCGCACAGGCTTATCGGGGTATGGTGAAGTCGTACGCCATCCGGATCATCGGACAGGACATATTCCTCCAACCTGCTCCGAAATGTGCGACGGAGCCTCCTTCAAACCCCCTCAGCTACGTCCAGTTTATTCCCTCCTTCAAGGGCAACGACTAGCTCAATGAACTCATCCTCGAGGGCGTGTCGAGCTGCTAAGACCCGAATATATACGACCAGCTTTTGGAGCAGCTCTCACGAGACTTCCCCCGGGCCGGCTTTTCTCTCGACCAACTTCAGTTGCAAGACCCCGTCTCGCAGCGCGAGTTCGGTGACAACTTTGCGTTCTCGACCAAGCTACTCAGAAGACTTCAGCAATGCGCTGCCGAGGACGATGACGTCGATTCAGTCGAGAGACAAGTGTTGTCGATCAATCTCAACCTTCCGCTGGCGCATGTGCAGACGACCATGGCTGAGGCTTGGCAATTCCTCTTGAAGCAGATACTGCCCTTCGTCCGTGTCGATAAAGGCACAAGACCAAGTCTGTTGGCGTTAGCGCCGATAATTTCTGGCGCTCTTTCTCGGGAGAACAGAGGTGGGGACATGACGTCGACTATCCATGGAGTGCGGCCCGGTCTCCTCTCCGTCCTCGAGGTCGCATGGTTCTCCACTTCGGGTTCGGACCCCGAGGTCGAGTCATTCATGGCGCTCGTCACCAACGTCCATGAATTACTACAGAACGAGGCCCAACCACCCTCAGTGTCGTTCCTTGGCAAAGTGTCCGTTTCCGCTCCACAGGACGCTCTTGCAGATCTTGTACTTTTTACCCGCGCCAAGGTTGTGAACACTGCCAGACGTCTGAAGATCACCGGACTCGTCGAAGCCGCCTTGAACCTCGTCATCGACGCGCTGTGCCTCACGTTCGACTCTGCGCGAACGCGCCTGGACCTCGATCTCGATCGCAATATGGAACTCTTTGTTGCCATGTTCAAGCAATGTACCAGGCCAGATGTGAGTGCATCGTCGTTACCTTGGCTCACACGATGCCAGGAAACGGACGTCATCAAGTCCAGCCTCGAGTTACTGGTCCGCACGGACATGGCCAGCATCTCTGATCTGCCCCTGCTTCGAGCCGACGAATGCCGCTATACTCGCCACACGTATTCACATGGCCCTCGTCAGCATCCCGTCCGGAGCGGAGAGGTTCGCGTGCCCCCGCGACTACGAACCCCAGCCCGGTCGAACAAAAGTGCTTCGGGTATTCTCCACGCGCGCCCTCGTATTCCTCCAACAATTGAACTACGCCCTGACCCATCCGAACCACCTTGCGCGACTTTTGGAACCCGTCACCCCCGAAGAACGGGCGGCGATGGAGAAAGAGCCGATGGACTCGTCATTGATGCAACTCGAGATGCCGGATCTACGAAAGCACCCCCTCACGGCGCGGTTGGTCCACATGAGGTTCAGGCTGTGCAGTTCCATCGTGTCGACGCTGGTCAGTGCTAGTCGGGGGTGTGACGTACTCCTGAAAGAACAGGATGAATGGCCACTCCACGAGGCGCTCATCCAAGTCGTTCCCGTATGTTATTTTCATTCGTTGATCGTTTTACCATTTATTGACTGTGCCCTCTTTCTCGATTTAGCATTCCAAGGTTGTCCTTGGAGAGCCAACATCTCTGGGCACGCTGCGAGAGCTGGCGACTCGGAATTGCACCCTGGACGTGTTGCGCAGTCTCGTCAGCCGACCCGCTGGTCAAGCGATCGTTCCTGCGACCTCCATCAAAGACGTGCCACTCAACGTGAGCCAAGTCACGCTCACTGCGCGACGCACTTTGGAGGCACTCCGAGTCCTCGTCTACGCGGTGACGCAGCTTGCGATGTGGCTTTCCAAGCCCGACTTTGATCCTGCAGCGACGGAGGCGGAGGCAGAGGAGCACAACCACAGCCATAACGCACCACTCGACGCGAGCAAGGGCAGGCCGGCATCGAGGGCGTTGGCGGAGAGGCTGAGGCGGGGCATGACGGCGGAGATGATCGTGAAATGAAGGTTTGAGAGCACACTGTGAGTTCGTATATCAGGCAGCCGAGGGACCGGATCTGTCTTGCGCACTTAAGCTCGGGGACATGTACATCAGCAAATCCTGAATTGACTGTCTAGGTTGGTCCAGAGCTGTCCACAATGATAGCATTCATAGCAAGGTTCCACATACACAGTGATTTCATAGAGTACCCTAGTCATACATAGTCTCTGCATAGTCTGTCATAGTATTTCACAGGCTTTCAAACAGAGGTAATAATGTTGTAGAATTTCTTCAAATCCCTGTCTGTCTGACCATTTTAATGAATATCATAAGCTCATAGTCTCTGTATAGTCTGTCATAGTATTTCACAGGCTTTCAAACAGAGGTAATAGTGTTGTAGAATTTCTTCAAATCCCTGTCTGTCTGACCATTTTAATGAATATCATAAGCTGATAGTCTGTATGAGAATGTCCAAGCCAGTATCATTGATGGGAACAAGCCAGGATTTTACTTTCAACTTGAAGACTTAGTCATGCTGCACTTCCATGCAAACAAAACAACCAAAATTTCATTACAATAAAAACATATAATCTACTAAAAGACCCATTAACTGTGTGCAAAGGTCTGGGGGTAGCCAATCTGTCATCCACATCCTCATCTATCCTCCTGTCCATCATATATCATTACATCATTGCATTTGCTCTCCTTGGCTTTCCTCATCAGCCTTGGGAGGGAACAGACAGCAACAGCATGGGTGGGTGATTCACCAGGTCATCCCCATTGCTCTACATTTGGAAGGACTCAGTGGTGGTGATGTGGGGCGAGTGGCACACATCATCATCATTACCCTTGTTCTCGAGAGGGAATGGGCAGTGCATGTATTGCTGTGTCCTCACCACTGATCACGGTGACGAGGAGAGGATATCCAGGATATCTGGACGCAAACATGTCGAGCACGATGCCAGTCCCAGTACTGAGGACCATGGCGCCGAAAAGGGGGTCCAACCTCACCATATCAAATCTCTGACCACGTTGTTTCCGACCACGTTGTTTCCGCACACGATGACGGCACATGTGACTGCAGAATAGATGAGCAGTATCGCGATGATGAGGGGCAATACCATGTTGACCTAGTTGATGAGCACGGTGCTTATGATGCCGAGGAAAGAGAGCATAACGAGGTCCCCAAGGAAGGATACCACCAGGGGAGCGATGTTGTCTGAGGACGTGTGGTCAGAGTGAGCACCGAGGTTGAGACGGACTCGGAGATGCGAACCTGGGTCACGGCTGTAATGACGAGAGCACAACGAGCTAACACATGGAGGATCCAAGAAGGATGCTTGCCATGAAGGCGGAGAGCATCGACGGTGCTGCGACCATGACGAACCTGAGTTGAACGGTGAGGCCAAGGCGAGGAACGACATCGTTTGCTTACTCGACGAGGTCAGACTTGGTTAGACCAGGATTGATAGGTAAAGGACGGGATGCTCTCGCAAAGTAGCGTGCGACATCGCCTGAGGGAGCAGGTGGAGGTGGGTTTGGAACGACGAGGGACAAGAGCACGATGACGGTCGCCTGCACCTGGAGCAGAGCCATGTTTCCAAGGATGATTTTGCGACGCCGTTTTGGGTCCTCGAGTTCGCCCATGTTTGCGGCCGTTCCGAGCCTGGTAGAGAGAATCATTTCGAGGTTTCCTCTGAGGTTCATGGTGACGGGGACGATCATGATAAACTCACCTATGGTACGCATGGCTCTCCAGCGCTGTACCGAGCGCGTGGGTGGGTCTTTCTAGAATGCACGATGCGCAGCGTCTTGAAAGACTCGAGAGTGGCAATGCGAGGTGAGTGGCACGCGTCGTCGTCGTCGTCGTCGCCATCACCCTCGTTCTCGAGAGGGAATGGGCAGTGTTGGCGTGGGTGCGTGTGTCGCCATGTCCCTCGTCCTCGTTACGCTCTGTCGTGAAAGACTTGGGGGTGGCAATGCGAGACGAGTGGCATGCGTCGTCGTCGTTGTGACCTTCGTTCTCGGGAGGGAATGGGCAGTGGTTTCGTGGGTGCATGTATCGCCATGTCCTTGTCCTCGTTGCACTGCATCGTGAAAGACTCAGAGGTGGTAATATGGGGCGAGTGGCACGCACTGTCGACGTCGTCACCATCGCTTCGGGAGGGAGCGTGCAACATGTTAAGAGTCGTTCCTTCCGGCGTCGTGAGAACGTAACAGCTCAAGAAAGCCAAGTTGTAATTCTACCTTATATGGTAGCCCCGATCCAATCTCTTCGCTGTCGACATTTTGAGGTCACTATCAACTTCGAGTGCCTGGTGGAGTAAGCTTGAACTTTGTGGCGCCGCCGAAACAAGTGTCGCAGCGTACCTAAAGATCCCGCCCGACCACCCAAACCACCCGACAAGCCTGCGAATGCAACCAACGTATCCCAGGGCTTTGAGCGCGAGGGGGAGAGGTCAAAAGAGTGGCCTATTGCTATTGACATGTAAATCGTACCGAGATCGTCAAAAATACGACATAGTCTGAAAGGTCGAACCATCTGGCTATTGGGATAACGCGGGTGGCGAGACCCTTGAAACGGCATTGAACGGCGCCACAAGGCATTGGACCTTCTATGCCAGTGTGGGACTACCCGTTATTTTCGTTTGCAGGAGTGCGGTATGACTTCTGGGGAATTCTACCCGATCAGGTTCGTTCTTTGTTCGCGAGCGGCGTCAGATCAAATAACTCACCAGAACCCCCCCAACAAAACTTGATGAACGTCATCGTGAAGGTGAATTTGTTGTTGGATCGCTTCTACCAAAGTATAACAAAAGGGAAGAAGTGCCCGCCTTGCTCGCATCGAAGCAACTGATATACAAGGAGCATGTCTGAGTCTGCTTTGGGCAGTTTCCTCAAGGGCGAGTTAATCGGGTCGTGGCAGACGAGTAGTTCATTGCTACAACCTTGAGAGCGGAAGTCATGTGATGAATTTGCATTGCAGATCTTCTCGTCTTCGTCCAGAAACGCATGGTTATCCAGTACAAGCTTTGTAGATGTCTTGTGGTATGAGGCTGTCCAATAAATTGTTAAATTCGCCCAATTGAACCCACAAGCGTCGGAATCGGCGTGCCCTCGTGCAAAACACGGATGAACTGCCCACCATTGACATCTCTCCAAACCTACCAGACGAGTCATACGTGTGGTGTCACAACATACCACGATAGTTCACTCACCTCCATCACGATCTCGCTACCCATTGCGGGCCACCTCAACGAGCCTCCGTTCGCCGCTCGTCCAAGTCCAAGACCAGCGGCAAGTCGAATCATAGACTCATCATGTCCCACATAAAACCTGAGCTTGTGGGTTTCTTTCCCCGATTGGAAACGCTCAACAATTCAGTAAAGAACACGCCTAGACATCCCAGACGACTGAGCATTCGTGCGCTGACGCCTTCATCAAGAACAGCTCACCAAACGTAAGCGAAGTATAGGTAGATAGGCGTTCCGTGCCGAATTCCATATGTAGCTGTATGAACTCGTCAGACTCGAGGCGGCGACGTGACATGTAGCACTTACTTGTATTCCCAGTCTCCGAGTGCAAACACCGTATTGGCATCTTCCTGGGAAACACATGCGCCAGTGGCATTGCAAGGAAGCGGGTGGCCATGACAAGTGCGCGAGCTAAATGTATCAAAGAAATGATAGTCTTTTGCAGATGTTAAGCTTTGGACCATGAGAAGAGATGTTGATATACGGATACGCACACCACGAGTTCCACGCGCTCAGACCCGTGGTCCCAAGTGTTGCATCCAATTTTTGCTGAAGATCCTGATACTGAACGAGATGATCTGTCCATGCAAAGACGGATTGATACGCTGAACGGATAGCGTTCACGTTCGGACAGTTATAGTTTGGGACCAGCGAGTCGATCTGTTCGCAAAGCGAGAGGGTTAAGAAAAAAACGACTGAAATGGACACAAAGAAGGCACACATTTGCGGCTGGGTGTATATCGGCCATCGCTGTTCAAAAGTGCTCGGGTCCATACCGTACAGGATCGCACCTGCAACCTGATGCGTACGGACTTCGGTAGTCGTTCGAATGTTGATATCCCGAGGATCTACCACATCCAAGAATCCAAGCGTGTCGTGATAAACAGACCAAAAGTCCTGTGAATTTCAGACCGTCAGTGAACAGTTCAGACGAAATAAGGGAACATACCTGCCCGTGCTTGACAGCGCCCTCAAGGCCCTCACGCGTGAGTTGACCAGCGTCACACATCAGCAAACTAACCATGGCACTTCCAGATTTCCAGACACTCCAGCAACTTCCAGAGCTTTTTCCAGGACTTCCAGGACTTCCAGGACTTCCAGACTTCCAGACTTTTAGGGTGATGAAATAAAGAATGGTGTGGGAAATATTTTTAATCATTTTCCCACACTTTCGACTTTTTCCCACGCATCATCAAATCACTTATTTTAGTCATTGTCACTACTAATCCTTATTAATGGTAGTGCTGACCCTCATTGTTACTAATCCTAATCCTAATGTTACTAATCCTTGTCCTAATCCTAATCCTTATTCTAATCCTTGTCATCAGTAATCCTAATCCTTGTCTAATTGTTGTCATCCCTAACCCTTGTCATTGCTAATCCTAATCCTAATCCTAATAATCCTAATCCTAATCCTAATCCTAATTCTAATTCCTATTCTAATCCTAATCCTAATCTCAATCCTAATCCTAATCCCAATCCTAATCCTAATCCTAATCAAAAGTGTAGCCAAAGTGTTCACAAAAGTATACCAAAAAATAAGAAAAGTGTATAAAAAAGCAAACCAAAGTGTGGGAAAAAAAAGTGTACCAAATGTGTGGTCAAAGTATAATAACAAGTGTTAAAAAAGTGGACCAAAAGTATGATCAAAAATGTTATCAAAGTGTAGTAAACAAGTGTTGAAAAAGCGGACCAAAAGTGTAGTTAAAGTGTTGCCAAAGTGTGGTAAACAAGTGTTAAAAAAGCGGACCAAAAGTGTGATAAAAAATGTTATCAAAGTGTAGTAAACAAGTGTTGAAAAAGCGGACCAAAAGTATAGTTAAAGTGTTGCCAAAGTGTAGTAAACAAGTGTTAAAAAAGCGGACCAAAAGTGTGGTCAAAGTGTTGCCAAAGTGTAGTAAACAAGTGTTGAAAAAACAGACCAAAAGTGTGGTCAAAGTGTTGCCAAAGTGTAGTAAATAAGTGTTAAAAAAGCGAACCAAAAGTGTGGTCAAAGTGTTGTAAACAAGTGTGGAAAAAGTGTGGTCAAAGTCTAGTCAAAGTGTTGTAAACAAGTGCTTGAAAAAGCGGAGCAAAAGTGTGGTCAAAGTGTTGTAAACAAGTGTG
>JBBPOC010000240.1:0-22008 GCA_038091235.1 Tylopilus rubrobrunneus | reverse complement strand
CTGCGCGGCGATTCCGGGGGAGAGGGCAGTGACGACACAGGTGGGTCGGGGTCGTTACCAAGGGATGAGACATCGGGACCAGGGAAATCATCGGGGAGGACAGGCGTCGAGGGAGCAACTGGGAGTTCGACAACTTCCTCTTCTGCTATTGTTGTGTCAACATCTACGACTTGTTCTTCAGAGTCGTCCTCAGGAGCAACCTCCTCATCTTGCTCGTGTTCATCACCCCCTTCGACGGCGTCTATTATTCCTCTTGCATAAAGTCCGAGCGTGAGGTCCGCTGCCAAAGAGATATCCGACGGACTTGGCGGCATCTCTATCTCCGGCGGCAAAGAATTGGACCCCATCGCCGAAGTATCCTTGCCAGTGATAGAGGAGGATGACGTGGACCGAATCGTGGACCTCCGCTCCTTCTTCACGCTCGCTGTATCCGCGTCGTTGGACCCGATCAAAATGCTCGATCTCTTCCCTTTGCCACCAATCTCCTTGAACAATGACTCGGTCCAGTCAGCCAGGCTACCCTCCTGGTGAAAGGATATCCGAGGGGGTAGCATCGCCAACTTGGTCAACCGTTTGTCGATCACTAACGGCGGTGTCGGAGATGGCAGCCTCGCTTGTTGCGCTTCCAATTCCGCGCCCCCTCCATTGACGGCGCTGTCGCTGTAATAAGACGAGATATCCAAAACGTCACTGGGAGTCCTGGGGATATTGACACCCAAGATGTCCGTGGTATCGGGCAGGGATACTTCTTGCACCTCCTCGCTCCAGTCGAGACGGCTCGAACCAGAGGGCTCTCCGAGAGTCTCTTGTGTGGGAACCGGGGGAATGGGCCGGTTGGGTGGAGGTAGGGCTGCCAAAATTTCAAAGCCTTCTTTCCTTGGTATCAAGACCTCCCTCGTGGGCGAAACGTAGGCGGGAGGAGGTTCATGGTGACTTGCCCCTTCTGAGGAGCCTGACGACGGGTTTGCGACATGGTATATTCGCTTAGGTGGCGCCCGCGGTGGTGCTGACGATGGGCCACCGACTGTTAGGGATTGAGAGGGCGATGGGGAGATGGAAGGATCCAGGGGGTAGGTGTATCCGCGCGGAGGAGTAGGTAGTGGTAGGGAAGTGGACTGGGCAAGCGGGGATGGTGCACGGGAGATGGAAGAAGCAAGCGAGAGGTTCGCGGCGGATGGGACGCGTTGCACTTGGATCTGTGGAAAAGTTGGTATTCGTGGCGTCTGTTGTCCCTAAGCAGACGCGTCAATGTCAT
This sequence comes from Tylopilus rubrobrunneus, assembly GCA_038091235.1. Lineage (NCBI taxonomy): Eukaryota > Fungi > Basidiomycota > Agaricomycetes > Boletales > Boletaceae > Tylopilus > Tylopilus rubrobrunneus. The sequence continues at coordinate 20,753 of JBBPOC010000240.1, read as the reverse complement.
GGTCGAGGTTCAAATCGACAGTAAAACAGCCGACCTGCGATTGTCGAGTGCTCGAAGCATGCGTGTGATGTGAGGAAATGCTTGCCGTGTCGTATGGATAGGGCTCTATAACGTTTTCATCCCCCATGCCTCGATCTCTACTCGGGTGTGGACCGTTCCCGTTCACAAACACGTATTGCGCTGATTCTTCACCCGCTGCAACCTCGTTACGGCCATCGACACCGTCTCTCATGCTTGCCGAATCACCCGACAGTGAATGTTTGATGCCACTCACAAACGACTTCACGGAGAACGATGGTGCCTTGGGTGACGGCATGGGACTCGAGCGGCCGATCGTGCTTGGAGGTCCACTATCATCGTTAGTCGAGACGGAATATACTGAAGGAGGATGCACGGTGAGCACGTCCCGACTTTTTCTCAAGCTCGTAGATCGTGGGACCGGTGCCAACAGAACATTGGAAGACGCGGCAGAAATGGGCGCAGGTGGGAATTCGGTAGAGTTTGTGGCGTACGGGTTGGGTACGCTAGGCACTGGGGCCGTGGCTGTTGCTGCTGCTCGTCTGCGAGCGTGTATCGCAGCGATCTCACCCTCGTTGAACCCTACTTGCGATAGGGCAGAAGACCAGGATGGCGGGAGACCGATATACCTAAATCGAATGCGGGGTCAACAACGCGTGGTCGAAGGCGCGAAAGACGCTCACCCCTCGTCGACGTGTATGTTGTGCTATGCGATGTACAAAGTGAGATGGAGGGATGATCCGAATTGGAAGACGTGCGCACCTGGAAATTCCAAGGCATTGAGATGCCCTCGTCTCCGTCTGGTTTCTCGGATGCAGTCTCGTATTCGCTGCCAGTCATGCTCCTGGTGATGCTCCCGGACACGCTGGCCGTCTCTGAGAGATCCTTTTTTGACTTGTTCCTCTTGGCGAGACCTGCGAGCTTGAACACGCTCTTTTTCGGTTTGGAGGTGGGTGGAGAGACGGCGTAAGAACTCGAGTTGGCGCTGTTGAAGAGGTACATGTCGAGGTTGGCGTTGGGATTCGGGTTGGGGAAGGGACACGAGCCGCTCGAGTCGGTGCCATCCATGGAGGGACTGGGGAGGTAGTCTACGCCGCCGCGACCGAAAGACCTGAGTGAGCCCCCAGAGGCAGAGGGCGCGGGCGAGCCGGCAGCGGCCCTCGCTGCGAGGACGCCGTTTGGACGTTTTCCGAACTCGATGCCGGCGCTGAGAAAGGGGGGGTAAGGGGAGGCGGGGGTGGCTGGGGTGGAGATGGATCCCGGGCTGAGAGAAGGGGAGAGCGAGACCGCAGAGCGACTGAAGAAAGGCTTGCTGTACAGGTCCTTTGGGGGTGGTGGTGGGGGGGCGACATCTGGGGGGGATGAGAAGGACATGGAAGGCGAGAAAGACACGAACCTGGCTTGAGTTTGAAGACCGAGAAACGAGAGGACGATTTTTGTGGTGACATCAAGGAGGAACAAGGACACGCGTCAACATAGTCACAATACTTAACACTACATCCTCATCCTCATCCCTGGACTCACTGCCAAAACCCGCTCCATCGCCTCGTCTCCTCCCTCGGCAGCACCCTCCCCACAAATCGGTGCATAAGCCGTCCAATCCGTCCCCGCTGTTGCGGTCGCGACCGCCCCATACCAAACGACAGCGAGTCCAGGTATGAGTCCGACCCTTGAGAATGGCTGAATTTCGGATCATCATCAGGGCAGTGTCCATCACCGGACGACGTCCTTCTCCTGGGTGGAGGTGATGGCCCCCTTTGCAGTCCCAGCGCCACGATGCTCCACTTGTCCCTACACCGAATCAGTCCCGCGCAAGACGAGACACACCCCAACCCACCTTCGTTCAAACCACCCCGTTTTCTTCAGCTCCATCCGAGCCAGGCGATCGAGGCGGTCCAACGGACTGCTCGCCAACAACTACCACGCACTCAGTCAGTCGACCGTCCCCCCAAGACACCTCCCGACACGCACCATCCCGGTGATATCATACATCCCATCGTCCTAATACGCACAACCGTCACGCCCGCCCCTCAGTGACCTGTACACACGCACCTGGCGAAATATCTTTTCCGAAAACCCTCTTGGCGATGGATACGACCCTGCATGCCCCCATCGGTTGACGTCCCCCAACTCGACCACTTCCACGTCTTCATCAGAACTGCTATCAAGCGACGACGCGTACGACCTGCCCGTTCCATCTTGACACACGCTCTCCTCGCTCGACAGGCTCTGCAAATCGTCTTGCGTGTTGAGAAAAGGGCAAGGGAGACGGACGCACGGGCAACAAGTGACGCGATTTCACGACATTGACCACGAACAAGACGTCCTTGTCCGCCTTGTGCAACGGTCCCGGGTTGTCGAACGCGTCCGCTACTCTTCCAAGCACCTTGAGAGCATCTTCGGAATCTGCATCGGTACCCGACGAGATGGTCGCGTACGAGGTATCCATTACTGCTGGGGAAACGGGCTGTTGGCTATGGACACACATCCCGACACTTGTGATGACGACACGCCCTGTCAGCCTCATACCGTGTAACTTGTCAGCCACCTTGAGCGGAAACATGTACTCCGTACACGGTCGTTCTAATACCAAAACTAGTCCCCGAGCGTCGCCGTGTACACACCCACCCCGCCAGTCCTCACTACCACCCCACTCCCCGTCCGCCGTTGCTCGACCGAAAGCACCTGCACCCCCGCCCCACATCGCCCCACGCCACGTGCACCTCAGATGTCGACCCGTCAACGCGCGCGACAAGCAGCAGGTACATCGTGCCGTCGAACCACAGACCCGCGTCGACGCCCCCAACGGCGAACGTCCTGTGCGTCACGCGCGGGTCGCGGTGCTGTCGACGGTCGTCGTCGGGTACTGTAACGACACCGACCCTGCCAGCGGCACGGCGTGAGCATGTATGTACGTGCGGTGGTACGGGGCGACACGTACCCGTCGCGCTATGGCTGAACGAGGTGATGTCCATGGCAGTCCATTGTTGACCCATCGGCGTCGTATTCCAGTACCTGCGCGCAGGTCGACGTCCTATGCACGTCCGCGTTTGAAAGGCGACTTACGCGCCGCTGCCAATCGCCTGGGGTGTGGTCCACACCGTCTTGGTACGATCGTACCCAAGGCCATTCAGCCTCTCCTTGAACGTCCGAATGTGTGCCTCGATATCGCAGATGCTCCCGTGACACTCGTCACACCCGCAGTGTCCGAAATCGGGCGTGCACGCGGTATGCCACACGGACGAATAGGTCGCGTTGATCCCGACGGGATAGGCGTCCTCGAGCACGATATCAGCACCCGCCACGTAAGGCGCAAAGTCGTGGTCCTGCGTTCAGCGCAGCGTGAGCGACATACACGGGCGTCATCCGAATGGACACGTTTTACCTGGCAGTTGGGCACGATCGAGACAGAATGGTAACCATCCATCTCATATATCAAGTCGTAGGCGCGACGAGCAGCATCGACGGCGTCCGAGTTCCCGTCTGGCTCGTGCGTCGTCTCCCAGAGCAACGGGTTCGGCAGCGAGCGACAGGCTTGGACGTGCTCAGCGACCGCCGTCACGTTTTGGTAATCCCTAACAGTGCGGACATGGTCAGACGACGACAATGACACGGACCGGTTCCCGTCTACGCACGATCGCATGTCGTATATCATGTATAGCCCGAGGTCCACTTGCTTGAATACCGTCGCATTGCCGTAAGGAGGAATCGGATGGATCTGCGAGCGTGTCAGCACTGCACTACGCAGGTAGGAAACGAGTTGTACGGTGTTGTATCCGTCCGCTTTCAGCTGATCGATCAAGGACAGGTTCTTCGCGAGGTATTGCTCAAACGATACATAAAACCCTTGAGGGATGAACGGCTCGAAGGCGCCGCCTTTGCCGTCAGGCGGTCGCACCCACAACGCGCCCGTCCTTAAATCCGTCTTCACCACCGAACCTTGGGTGTCTGGGAGGTAAAGGAACGACGCGTTGGCTGAGAACTGTTGCGCAGTGGATGACGCCCCAGCTGAATACGTTGCACTGCAGGCGACATTATAACTGGCCTTGTGTGCCGTCAGAGAGCGGAGATCGACAGAGATGTGGTGTCCGGTGGTGTTGAGCGGGGCCGTCTGCCTGGCAAAGACACGATCGCCAATCCTGATCGCGACGTCCAACGAGCCAGGGTCTCACTTCCCGAGCGAGATAGGCCAGGCGCCATGAATGTACTGGTAAACGATGGGCGCGTCGACGATGAAGGTTGCATCCTTGGCGTCCTCCTCGAGGTAAGGCCGGAAGACGGGTGCACAGCGGAACGCGACGAGAGGCTCTGTACTAGACGGGGGGAGCTGGAACTGGCCACCGGGGGGAACGACGGTCTGATTAGGCATGTAATGCTTTCCGCACCTAAATATGTGGGTAGTCCGCAAAGATACTATGAGACCCCCGTACTCACCATATCGAGCCCTCAGGGCCGAGAAACGACGTTGCAAGCACAGCGACTGCGACACGCACATCATGCTTCATTGTGCACGTCTGAGAGTGTGGTACAACGGTGGCGCTCCCTCAATCTTCAATTCTAAGGGGCGAGCATGGGTGAGAATGAGGAAGCGTGATGAAGAGCAGAGTCCGGTGGGGGGCGCCGGTGACTTGCGATGAATAGGCGAGAAAAGTGGCCGGAGTGTCACACTTGTCTGAATCATAGGGCTGGCCGGTGGGGTTTCTGAAAAATGACTTCAAGTTTGTAGTCTGATGACTCTTCAACGTGTACAGGTCTTCCAATGATTGCCAGCTCGCGGTTCTGCACCGCCGGGAGGACAGGTATCACTTGAAATTAATGGGGCGATGCGAAGCTGCCAGGGTTCCTCGAAGGAAATGGCACAGATATTATTCTGTAAAACGATTCTCGCACTAGCCAGATTGAAGCTGCTAAAGTCGTTCCCTGCCCAATTTAGATATAAGGGTGTGGGTTGCGGTTGTCATACATCCGGTTTTCTCCTATAGCACGGGTGAAATTAGAAGCCGTTACTTATACGATTCTCAGAGTCGCCATACGCCGAGTCGTTCCAGCGCCAGAAATTGCAGCCAAGCAAAGCAACCGACCATTGAAGCAAGTTTGACTTGAATGCGGTGTGGCGTTTGTGGGACTCAGGCTCCGAGTCGGACGGTCTGAGGCTCCTGGACCTAGTACGTGTTTTGCATTTTTTCAACTACAAGCCCATTGGGCAGCTGGTAAGCCACACTGTTTCAACCGCATGCATACGTACTAGTGTCATGTGGTGCGTCTCATCGTACCCTGGGCATCAGACCCACAGTCCTGACAACACACTTGGTTGGTTTCACTTTCAGTCACAGCCGTAAAACTGACCACAAGTGACCGTAGGCCAGGAGTAGCCGTGAGGCAGAGACCTCTGCTCCATCGGACGGAGGGCGTCATGGCCGTAGCGGAATCAACCTGTTGGAGTGAGATGCATTGCACGACCAGACACCCGGTCCGGTCTCCCCGAGATCGCATGGCCCTCGACGGCCCTGCGATTACACTCACGGTGGCGGTGGCGGCGCAATAGGAATGGTGATGAAAGAAGAGTGCATAGCTGGGCAGGCGTTCGACATGTGCTCTCGATGGCTTCGGACCCTACGACAGCAGGGTCCTGGTAAACGTCCTTGCGCGTGTGCGACCGCATTCCCGTCATGGTCCAAGCGAGGGGCATCGGAAGCGTCGAGACGCCACGCCCACGAGATCAGGGTGAGAGACACAGACTCAGGCATCATGACTTCATCATTGGGATCGCATCGGAATTCAACGCGCCACACACAGTGTTCCTGGCCAGATCCACAGGCCAACCATCCGATGTGCGCTACAATATTTGTTCCATTGGAACCATACGTCTCGTGTACGTTCGTCACACCTATGAGAAGCCCGCTCAGAACCCGCAGTCCTATGACTTGGACGGCGGCGGCGGCGGCGTCACCGTATAGATACCGATGCCCCCCGGCATAAAGTTCAACCCGGTTGCGTTCGTGGTCTGGAACACAGAAAACACCCGTTGGACCTGCGTCGTCGCGTTCGAAGTTACTGCCCCCAGACCGACGGCGCCCCAGGGCACATGCTCCTGGGACGTGTTGAAGTTGGCAACCAGGAGCAGATAGGCAGTGCTGTTGTACCACAGACCTGCGTCGACACCTCGGACATTGAACGTCTCGTGCGTGACCTTGGGGCTAACGACGAAGGGCTGGATGGTCTCGGCGACGACGTTAATGAAAGCCACGGAGGCGCCTTCGATGGTCGTGGTGTTGCCGGTAATCGTTGGGTACTGGAATGAGATCGATCCTAGCGGGACATGAACATCCGCAGCGTGCAATGAATGGCGACGTTGGGTCATACCTGTCACACCATGGATGAATGAGGTGATACCCATCGCAGCCCATTGTTCACCGGTTGGCGTCGTGCTCCAGTAACTGTAGACAACAAACATCAGCGGATGTGCGCCAACGCTCGTGAACCGACTGACGCTCCGCTGCCAATCGCCTGCGGCGTGGTCCATACCGTCTTGGTGCGGTCATAGCCGAGGATGTTCAGCCTGTCCTTGAACGTCTGAATCCGAGTCTCGATATCGGCGATGCTCCCCTGGCAATTGTCACATCCGCAGTGTCCGAAATCAGGTGTACACTCTGTGTGCCACACGGGCGAGTAGGTTGCGTTGATCCCGACAGGATATGCGTCCTCGAGCACGATATCTGCTCCCTCCACGTAAGGTGAAAAATTATAGTCCTACGTTCGAAGCAGAGTGAGCAATCGAAACAGCATATTTACATAATAAACACTGTACCTGGCAGTTGAGCACGATAGAAACAGGATGGTAACCATCCATCTCATAAATCAGATCATACGTGTTGCGAGCAGCATCAAACGGATCCGAATTCCCGTCTGGCTCGTGGGCCGTCTCCCAGAGCAACAGGTTCGGCAGAGAGCGATAAGCTTGGACTTGCTGAGCGACCGCGGTCAAGTTCTGATAATTCCTAGACCCAAGGTGAGTGAGACGCCGGGGGTCATCCCAAGTCGCACTCACGACCGCATGTCATACACAAGGTAGAGTCCGAGCTCCACGGTTCTATTGAGAACCTGCTCGAACACCGTAGCATTGTCGTAGGGAGGAATCGGGTGGATCTGTCCTCGTCTCAGCGTCAGAACACATACTTGGGCGAAGAAATAGACCGCACCGTATTAAACCCGTCCGATTTGAGCTTATCAATCAGTGACAAATTACGCGCGAGATATTGGTCGAATGAAACATAGAAGCCTTGAGGGATAAACGGCTTGAAGTCGCCACCTTTTCCGTCGGCAGGGCGTGCCCACAACACCCCCGTCCTCAAATCCGTCTTCACCACCGAACCTTGGGTATCCGGAAGGTAAAGGAGCGATGTGTTCGTCGAAAAAGACTGCGTGGTGTACGACGATCCAGATTGATACGTGGCGCTGCAGGAGACATTATAACTGGTCTTTTGCGCCGACACCGAACTGAGATCCACAGAAAGTGCGTGTCCTGTGGTGTTGAGCGGGACCTCCTGCCGGGCCAAGACATGATTGCCTAGGCTGATTGTCACGTCCAACGAACCGAGGTCGTCGCGCCCCGATGACTTCGACCCCGAGCTTGAGAGCGAGATAGGTGAGGCACCTTGTATATACTGATAGACGATGGGGGTGTCGACGATGAAGGCAGCGCCTTTGGCGTCCTCCTCTAGATAAGGTCGAAAAGCGGGTGCACATCGGAACGCTACGAGAGGCCCTTGACTAGACGCCGGTAACTTGAACTGGCCACCTGGAGGAACGACGGTCTGATTTGGCATGAAATTCTTCCCGCACCTACAACCTCGGTCAGGAAATTCCCATTAGCGCTTGCTCACATACCATGTTGAGCTTTGTGCCAAAACAAGGCCGAATGAAGTGGCTACAAGAATGGTGGCTGCAATGCAAGCACCGTGCTTCATCTTGAAAAATTTTATCACCCGGTGAACTGGGTGGTCCGCGCGCAGATGGAATGAATAGCACTTTGCTGGCTCATCGAGCAGCCTTTATAAGCAAGGATTTTCCTGCTATGCTCATATAACGGATACAGATAGAAGCAAGCAGTGGTGACGCCAAGCAACCGACTTGTCCCCGACTTCGCGGGTGCCCGTCGTAGCAATACGGAAGTGGAGGCGTTTATGCGCGAAATACGTGGCATGGTGGGTCAGGTGATAGAATACGTCCGTCGTCGACTTGACGTGGCGATACGACAGCGGCTAGTTTGCGGTCTCAACTGAACTGATGGGACATGGCAGTACATCGACGGCAATCCACACGGAGGTCGGGAGAAGTGTACTCACCTACACCGGCACGTTCGTGCAGCTGTTAGGCCCGCTGGTCACTGAGGGTAATTTCAAGTTTCCAGGCACTGAGACCGAGGGCCAGTGTGCGGAATTAGAGTCGTCGAGACCCAACATGATGGTGCCTTTTCGTGCATGACCCCAACCCCAGTGAGGTGTAATGAGCGATGCCTCATTGTGGGTAAAAATTGTGCTACGCCCGGGACACGTCGTAATGGCTCGCGAAGCCGTAGCTGCTCTCGAAACTGCTCACCGTGGACTGGTAGCTGCTTTCGCAAGAGATGGGATTGCAACCCTAGACTTGATTCAAGATTCCCGCTTGGCTCGGATTCATCCGTCGTTTGTCAGACCCGTGCCAATCGTCGAGTGAATCTGTTGACACAACCAACAAAGGGACGACTCGGACTAATCCTGTGTGGGTCACTTCCAATCAGAAGGAAAATCTATCCAGATCTGGACGTGGCTAGGGGTCCGGCCCAATGTTTGCATATGAAGGCGATGCGCGTCGTTGATGGGCGGGTGGCTTCATGCAAGTTGGGGGTGAGCGTCGTTCCTGGGTGGTTCTGAAATGAACCCAGATGCCAGAGTTCAAACCTTGTGTGACAGTACTGTAGCTATGTCGGTCGTCAATACAGTGTTGAGCGTAGCGGTGCCGCACCTTGGATCAATTGGAGTTGGACCTGAACGCCTCTTTGATCTGGCTGATTCAATGGAATGCCGCGTTGTCGTGGTGGTCACTGCATGACCCCTCTCGACCGGGTAGTCACGTTGTTGCCGTTATCAACACCTCCACGATGTCACGGGCAGCAGTCGACGAGGCCGCGCTCCGCACCGCACTCATCTCGCTCAAGCGCGACCATCCATCGCTGGGCGTCGTCAAAATCCACGCCCTGCTCCTCGAGACGCACCCGACGTGGGCCGTCAGCGAGAGACGCGTCCGCAAGGTCCTGCAGAGCGAGGGCCTCGTCAATCATGACGATGGCGATCCATCGCCCCACCCCGTGTCTCGCCTTAACACCCGTCTCGACACCGCGCGCTGGAGCAGCAAGGTCAAGGTACACTACTTCGACTCGATCAAAGGCAAGGGTCTCCTCGCGACCGACAAGATCGCCGAGGGCGAGGTGTTGTGGAAGGAAGATCCATTCATATTGGCCCCCGACTGGTACGTTCCCGCCCGACCCCTGCCCAGTTTACGGCGATGGGCTCCCCCGGTGATCATGACAGGGACATCTACGATCTCCAAACGTCCTCGGCGGCCTGTGCGTTCTGCTCGACCCCGCTGGTGGGTCACTCGCCGCTCCACCTGCCCTGCGCGGCATCGGCGCCCTCGACGCCCTGCCCCGCCACGTTTTGCAATCGGCGCTGTCGCGCGCAGTCGGACAGGGTACACCCGTTGCTCTGCTCCGCGCGCAACCCAGCGTCCGTCGCGCTCCTCATGTTTGCACGCCAATGCGAATGGATGGCTCTCCATGCGCTCGCACACTGCACGAGCAGACTGTTGCTCGCCGCTCAGAGAGACGACGACGCGTTCGATCACGACTGGCACGTCGTGGAGTGCTTCGCCACACTCAGCATGGAGGAGCGTTTCCGAGCACTCCGGTCAGCTGGTCCTCTTATCGCTCGGGTGCATGCCCACTGATGCAACCCCGACAGCGACAAAGGTGTCGAGCCTGACCGAGACAGCTGGAAAAAAGCCTACGAGCTCTTCCTGGGCACGTTCAAATCCCCCAAGACGCCAGATGAGCAGAAAAAGCTCGCGCGGATACTCAAGAAACCAGTCCCCGCGTCGATGGACAGAGACGTGTTTGCCTACGACGCGTTTCTGCGCGGCCTGGGCCGCATGAGCCTCAGTCGGTCGTCCCGCTTTATCCCCGCTCACCCCTGACACGGACATGCTAGATCTCGAAGCGCACGGCGGACTGTACACGTTCCATTCGCATCTCAACCACGCCTGCACGCCCAATATCTCCGTGCGCCATTTCGATCAGCACAGTGCCCTCGCGCGTATCACGGTCGTTGCCAGGGCCGCGATCGAACCGGGAGAAGAGCTGCTCATCACGTACGTCGACCCACAGAGCAACGTCAAGGAACGCCGCAAAAAGTTGCTTGAATGGGGGTTCGGCCCCTGTCGATGTGAAAGGTGCCTCGCGGAAGAAGAGGAAATAAAGACGTCAGGCACGGACGTGGACGGGCTCGCGGACGAGTTGAGAGCTGGGCTGGGTCTCGTGTAAGCCCATTGGGCGCCGTGATGTTGGGATGAAACAATGGATTCAGACGTCATGCTTCTGTGATCGATTACTCGATCTGTTCCTTGATACTGCAAATTCCCTGTCGTTAGATGAGTCATTGACAGCTTGCCCAAACCCAATAAATCGATGGCAATGTACTCCAGCCTCCTGTGTCCATTTCACCCCGACAAGATGCTGCTAGAATAAAAGTGCAAGGCATAATACACTGCAATCGATGTACAAGATGGACAAATCCAGTGAGTGAACGGCGTTGTCAAACCTGAATAAATTAAGTCAAAGATGCCCACGTCAGTCTGCCCGCGGCCGTTTCGTCGGTCTGTCCGACTCAGCAGCACCGCCCTCCTCCGTCCTGGCAGCGCCTTCTGTTCGTGCGTCGTTTTCGCTGCGTGTCGTCGACGCTCCATCCTGCTTCTCGACAGATCGCGAACGCGGTGTAGGGTTTGCGGGCTGGGAGGGTGGCCGCGGTGGGGCACCGGTAGCTGAGACGACGCCACCCTGGGGCACTCCTCGAAGAAGCTCTAGCTCGCTTTCAGCCCTCTGTCGCGCGGCACGTTCCTCTTCCCATAGTCTCCGCATCTCTTCCAGCTGCGCCTGCAAGTCCCCCATGGCTTGGTCCATCAACAACTTTTCCAGCGTCCACTTTTCGATGTTATGCGCCTCGTTCTCTTTGAGATGATGGATGTACTGCACGGCTCGGGCAAGGACCGCTCCCTTGGCCTTTTCACCAGAGCTATTGGGCACGATACGACCGAGCTCGTTGATGCCTTCGTTTATGTTGCCCCTTCGTCGACGCTCGACTTCTTTCTGGATTCGCCGGGGAGATGAGATTTGAAATTGGGTAAAGGAAGCAACGTACGTGGTTGTCTTTCCTCTGGCGCGCCCACTCGTCGGTGCCCATAGCAGCGGTGCGATTGCCCCTTGTCCGGCCCGATCCGGTGCCGGAGGTGGATGCAGTCTTTGGTTTGTCTGGGTCGTCGGAATCCTTGTCTGGGTCGTCCACATCTTGTATGGGCGGCCCGGGTGGCATTGCGGGTGTCTGTACGGCGGCGGCGGCGGCGGCGGAGAGCTGGCCTAGATTTGGTGGGCCGCGGGGATGGGAAGATGGACCAGGGTCGGCGATGCCTGGCATGGCACCAGACGGATGGGCGGTGATGGGGACTGGGAGTGGGTGGGCTGCATGCGGTATCTGGTGTTGGTTGGTGCTCTGGATGGTGAACAGGCCCTGGGTGATCGCTTGCAGTACCTCTGGCGCGAGGTCTACCGGACCACCCTGAGCATCACATGACCGTCAGTCATCTGAATCACGTGGTGCGGGGGGTACAACACCGACCTTTTGCAGGATCTTGAGAATGGAGTTGACCTGGGTGGCGTCGATGGCGGCGGGGTTGTCCGTGGCGAGGGCCGTCGGAGGTGGTTGGGGGAGAGACATGGTGGGGGTGGTCACGGGGTAAGAAAGCGAGGTCACGAGAAAGTCACATGTCGAGATTTTATTGAAATCCGTGAGACAAACAGATGCAAATCGAGTGCCACTTTCGATCGTCCAAGTTTGTCATGGTAGATTTAGTTTAGCCGTAGTAGAGTGCATTGCTGTAACATTAGCCTACGTTGACGACCCGTCCCTCCTTTCGTCCCTTCCCCCTCCGGCATGCCTTACCGCAGCTCAGAGGACCCGTTTGCGTCCCTGCTCTCCCCACCGCCCAATGAAACCCCAGAACAAAGGGCGGCCCGTGAGCTCGCAGAGGCCGAGGCGCGCAGAGTGAGCGACACCATCGACGAGCAATTGCGGCTCGAACGCATCACGCTGAAGAAGAAGAAGAAGCCCGTTAAAGTCCTTCTTCTCGGCCAGAGCGAAAGCGGTATGTCCATACAGCCACCCATCTCAGTTCCCGTCTGATTCGCGTGCAATAATCAGGAAAGTCGGCCACGTTGAAAAGCCAGCCTTTCCCCCATTCGAGCGCCTTTTCTCTGCTGACCTAATCCTGTCCTCCAGATTTCCAGCTCCAGTATGCCCGCCACGAGTGGGCAGAGCACAGGGACGCCTGGCGCTTAGTCATTTTCCTCAATCTCATCCGCAATGTCATCCATATCCTTGACGTCCTTTTGCACGAAATGTCCATCTCAGACGGAGATAGAATATCTCACAGCGCGGAGGGCACCCCAGATTCCTCCGACTTGGAGATCTCATCCCATACCCATGCATCGAGCTTCTCGGACAAACACCGTCTCCTGAAACTTCGCCTCGCACCTCTACGCAGAGTCAAGGCTGACTTGGAAAAGCGGCTCGGCCCATGCACACAAGAGATCTACATTTCAGACCCCACCGCGCCAATTTTCCCCGACGGACAGTCCGGTGTCCGTCCCAAAGAGTTCGGCGTCGTCTCTAGCAACGGCTGGAAATCCGCCTTTGAAAAGTTATGTCCCCGCCCGGTGGTCAACAGCGGCTCTGAAACCCTCCAGAAAAAAAGGGACGAGGAAAACTATGAAATCGCCGACATTCTTGTCGGCTGCAGGCAAGACATGAAACTTCTCTGGGAAGACCCCGTCGTGCAGCAGATTCTGACATACCGCAAGGCCCACATGGAGGACTCACCCGGCTTGTGAGTGTTCAGCACACGCATATCGCCCTCCTTTTCTGATGCACACTATTCCAGTTTTTTGAATGATATCGACCGCATTGCTTCTTCAGACTACGAACCAGGTGATGACGACATCATGCGGGCTCGACTTCGGACCGTCGGCGTTCAGGAGCACAAGTTCGTCATGGAAGAAGGTTCGTGCTTGATCGTGACGTCCTTCTTTGCAACCCTGTCTGATCGTGTCCCTCAGGTCAAGGAAGAGATCTCGGTCCTGGAAGAGAATGGGTAATGTATGACGTCGGTGGTACGCGATCTTCTGTGAGTGTTTTCTCGTGAGGTCCGCAGCACTCGACCAACTGCGTCTTTCAGCGGGCCGTTTGGGCATCCTTCTTTGACGACGTGGACACGATCATATTTCTTTCCCCCATTTCCTGTTTTGACGAGAGGTTGCGCGAGGACTTGAAGGTGAACCGGTTGGAGGACAGCTATCAGCTGTGGCGTGCCGTCTGTGCTTCTCCAATGCTCGCCAAGACGCAAATTATTCTTTTCCTCAACAAGTGTGATCTCCTTCACAAGAAACTCAAACGTGGGGTTCGCGTCAAAGATTTCATTCCGAGCTTTGGGGACCGGAAAAACGAGATATCCACAGTCATGAAGTGTGCGTCCGTGTCTTCCATTAGGCAGTGCACCGGGACCCTGATCATGTGCATGCGCTTCGGCGTCTTGTTTTTGTCTGCCATTCAGATTTTCAATCACACTTCAAGGAAATCTCCAAATTGGTCTCGCCAGAACCACGCCCGTTCTTTGTTCATTTCACATCGGTAATCGTGAGTCTGTCCCACCGATCGTCGCCCACTTTTTCCTGTGCCTTGTTCCCCAACCCTAATTTTTTCACGCTATTCCGTGCATCCCGATTCTGATCTGCTGACCGGACCGCCCATCTCAGGATACGAAGGCGACCGCAGCCACACTGTCCGTTGGTGAGTGCCCTCTTGGATCCATCATTACATTCTCGAGTGGATATTAATTGTCGGCTCCACAGTCGAGGAAAGCATCCTCCGAACACATCTCAGGAATGCAGATCTATTGTAAAGCCCAGTATGCGTGTATATGCGTGTGTGTATAGGGTGTGTGTGTGTGAAGAGATGATTGTACCCCTAGATTTATCTAATGCCGGGGGGAGCCCACAGGCCTCGCGTCAGACGACACGAGGTTGGGTTGTGCATGTGTCGTGACAGACACAGCCTCCTGGTTTATTTACATCCTATATAGTGTTTCTCCAATGAACAGATCGTACGGTCTAGTGCGGTCAATATAGATAGCGTTTCGGGTCTAGTGGACGAAAAGAAAGAACACGTTTATTCTAAGTACCGACAACGTTGGATGCTATGACGCCCGACCCTGTCCATCGTCCCTCGCGCTACCCGCCCCGTTGCGCAACGTGGGCGTGCCCAACCCCCGCTCCGACCGACTCTGCTCCTCTGGCGACTGCGTCCTCGGAAACTCCTGCGGCGGCGTGCCCACGACATGCGGGTGCGTCAAGTCCACCGCGGGACTATCCGGTTCCTCCTCCGACTCCTGCGGCGTCCCGTCGGCCCCGCCCGGACTGCCCAACCCGCCACCGTCGCTCCCGCTCCGCACGTGCGCTAGCGAGGCGTTGCGCCGCGCACGCCGCGCGTGGAATGTCCGGCTCGCCGTCGCGTTCGAGAACAGGGGCAACAAGTACCGCTCGTCCAGCGTCTGGAACCACTTCCCGTCCTCGCCCACTGCCGTTGCCGGCGTCGTTGGCGCTGTCGTGGTCGCTGTCGTGCCCGCCGGCGCCCCCGCACCCCCCGGCGCCTGCGCCTGCCCATACTCGTACTGTCCCGCCTCCGCACGGCTCTCCGCGCCCCCCACGGAGGTCGTCGCCATCGGCAACACCTCCCCCTCCGACGAGAACGAGTCCGACGAGAACACGTGCGTCCCGACGATCGGCGACCCGAGCGTCTGCGCCGCCGCTTGCGTGTGGTGGTTATAACTCCACGGGGCGTAATGCACCCCGATCCGGCCCGCTGCACGTCCATACCCCTGCGCCGACGCCGAAAAGTAGGGCACCCCACCACCGCCCACACTCCCAGAAGCGCGCCGCCACGCGACGCGTCCCGCAGACGCGTCCTCGTCGCTGCTGCTCGCCGCCTCGTCTTCCACGCCCGTCCGGATGCCGAGGATCTCGAGCATCCGCGCGGTCGTCCCCCCGAACACGATCACCGTCAGGACGACGACGACGAGCACGGTGATGCGCAGCGTCTGCGCGTTGTCGCCCTTGAACCCCGCCGCGAGGGCGACGCCGACTGCGCCGCGCAGACCGGCCCAGAAGAGCATCATTTGGTACGAGTGTGGGATTTCTTCGTGGCGCTGTCCGCGCGCGTACTTGGCGAAAAAGTTGATTAGCTCGGAGAGGGGAAAGACGGCGGCGTAACGGGTGAACACGACCGCGACGGTGGTCACGGCGATGAAGAGTGGTTTCACGTAGTTGGTGACACGCTCCGAGGTGGGCGCGCTCGTGAAGAGGGAGAGGCCGAGATAGATGAAGATAAAGTTCTCTGAGAGTTGCGCGAGTGTGGAGAAGATGTACTTGGTGGTGCGTTGCGTCTTGCGAGACATGGTATGGTATGCGTAATGCTTCAAGGTGATGCCGCAGAACAGGAGAGAGACGATGCCAGACATGGAGAGACCATTCGAAAAGAAGTAGCATGTGTAGGCACAGAGCGCAACTAAGCAAGACTCGATAGAGGGATAGAGGCTGAGGGAAGAGTGTTTCAACACCAGGGACATGGCGAGACCAAAGATGACACCCAATGCCATGGACACGCTGAAAGAGAGTAGGAAAATGCCAATGCCATGGAAGATGGACGATATGAAGATCTCCGTTCCGTCAAATCGCGTCAGGGTTCTGTCATACATTCAGGGGGGGCGGTATAGAGACCGACGGACAGCGGTACTCACTCGTACATGACAATACTGACGGCGTCATTGAGCAGACTCTCGCCAAAGATGATCGTGTACAGTTTTGGGTCGACTTTGTATTGTTGAAAAATGGCAAGGATGGTGACAGGATCGGTAGCAGACAGTGTCGAGCCAAATATCAGACATTCCAACAGGGTGACGTCCAGCGATTCTAGCCCCAGAAACGAGTAAATGTACACGAGGACGCTGTACTAGCGTTGGTAAGCAAAACGTGGAAAACCAGGTGGCATGCGTGGTGTGCACGTACCCAACTCCCATGGCGGATATCGCCGTGCCTAGGAACGCAAACGTGAGGATGGAACCAAAGTTGCGAAAAAAGTTTTCCTGGAGGGAACATGCATCGATGAATCATTCTGTGCATGTGTACGTGGGCTACGCACCTGCTTTAGCTCATAGCCCGAGTTTAATATGATCGGTGGGAGGAGGAGGTTGAAAAAGAGGGTATGCTTGAACGTCTGCAACACGACGGTCGTGAGCGCTCGGAAACGAGAGGACAATCAAAAGCGGCTCCTGGGATGAACTTGTTCGGATGTGCCAAGTGTCCGTGAGGCGTTGAAACAGTGGGCAAACTGAAAAGAGGTTGACATAAGGGTCGTGGGCTCACCAGCATGTCTCTGATCATGGTACCGGGTGCGAGTCGAACGACGAGTCCGACGAACATGCCAGCAAAGATGGCGACGAGTGTTTCGTGTATGGCACGTATGCGCTTTATTTGCAGATAGTATGAGGTCCATAGTGAGAGTATGAGGAGCAAGCAGACGAGAAAGAGCGACCACGACGAATAAAACTCTTCTTCCTCCGGGACTGGTGTACCAGACGGGGTTGGCTCTAGGGCCTGTATTGGAATTGAGAGCGACATCAAGTCAGTAGTCTAAGTGTAGCATCAGGTCGAGCGATACCAAGTTCGATCAAGCGCGGTAACCACTGGATTATGTAACTAGACTACTCTACCCTACCGCCGCGACTTGGGCAACGTCGTCCAGTTGACTTTTCTCTGGTCCGTCGCCACTGCGTCCACCGTCGTGCGACGGTACCACTCCACAATCATCTTCCCCGTGTCCCTCATCGTCACCGGCGGCATCGGCGGCGCTGGGGGTATCGCGAGCGCTTGCCGGATGACCGGCACGCGCAACAGACCCGACTGCGTGATCGATAGCACCATGCCCGTAAGCACGCTCACCCACAATCCCTAGACCGGGTTGAATACACAATCGATGACATCAACAATGTGCTCACGCTCGGCATCCAAGTCATCATGGGCAACGTCGCAAAGGTGGCCATCCGCATGACGTTCATGGTGTGCGCCATGGCAGGTTTCGTAGGGTCCAATTCCTTCTTCATCACCTAAAACCCATCATCAGACACCGCGTGACAAGACCACAGGAAGAAATCACGCACAGAGAATTGCACGTTCATAGCGAGCAGCACGAGCGAAGGCATGATATAGTCACCCGTGACCGTCAAGTCTGGCAAAAACCACACGCCACTCTGCGTCAACTGCGCGAGCGGCAACTGCACCATGTTCTTGATCGCGAAGAACAAACCAAAGTTGCCCACAATCTGCACGAAAGGCGGAATAAACATGGACCCGAGAGTCACTCCCGCCTTTTCGAGCAGTTTCTGCTTTTTGAGCATGAGCTCCATCTGAGCCGCGCGGTCCTTGGTGGCCTGTGCTTTTTCGTCGAGCGTCTGGATTTGCTCGGTGTACGGACGGAGGCGCGCAGAGTTGCGCATGCTCGTCAGGGCTGTCGGAATGAGCGCTATGCGCCAGAACAGCGTGCCTGCGATGATGGTGTAGAACCAGGGCATCCCTGTGCTCACTTGCAACAACTCAAAGGACCAGCTGATGATGCCCGACGGCCACCAATTCGTTAGCCCGAGAGCAGCAAAGTCACCATACTGCAGGGGTGGAATGACGTTGGACGCAAGCTCGGCTATGTTGGATGCCGCGTCAGGCGAGAGGACTTGAGAGACAGATTCTGAGGGAGGAATGGCAGTGTCAGCTATCTGCACAGGGGCTGAAGCGATCGTGTCTTCGGCATTTGCAGGAGCCGCCGCAGCTGGCTCGGGTGTATGTGGAGAGGGACGTTCCGTGGCGTTGGACACCTCCGAGGGCCTTGGCTTGGACCACCAGTAATTTCGCACATTTGAAAAACCCTGCAGAGAGGGCGAGTGTCCCTGCAGATGCCTCATGGTCAATGTTTTTCGTCCGTTGCGCTCGGGAGGTATGAAATGGACACGCCTGGAATGCAGCCCACCGATCCGGATGGTGAAGAGCGGCCTGGGCGAGGGCCCTGGAGGGTAAAAAAACAAGGTAAACACGCGTCGAGTAATAATGATAACGAGGAGCTATACCTAGAACGACAACTCCGCAGAGCCAGCCGGCCACCCACACTGACTGTCGTACCAAGCATTAGAGAACAAGCTAAACAAGCGTGCTGGAGAGAAAACTCAGTCCCTTACATAAATCGAACCGAACCAGTTCACACGCTGTCTTCCTCCATGCACCAACCGACACACCGATACCGGTCAGCTGTCCTCCCCTCAGTACGACGCCACCTCGCTCATACCAAAACACAGAGGCCACCGTGCCAACTCGTTCGTTACCGCAGATCTCCCTGAGCTCACCGAGCTCCGCGCACGGCACCGAACATTCGATGGCGCCTACCGCCGCAGCGCACTCGCAAATCTAGGCTACGCCATCACCGTCCTCCGCCTGTTCAACGTCCGATTCTACAAAAGTAAGCCCCATCGTCGCTATCGCCCCGCACGTCCTCGTTGACCACCCGCACCCCCCCAGTCGGCGTCCTCTACTTGGTGCTCTCCGTGCTCCTCCTCGGCGCCGCATACGCACGTGCCCGACATTCTCGGCACGACTTTGCCGATCGCACCCCGCAAGAAATGGCTGCCCTCTACCGAAAAGCCACCCAGACCAAGGGCCAGGAACACGCACGCGAGTTCGGCCGACCGTTTACGACCGCGGGGCTCGAAGTGGTAGCCGTCACCGTGATCGTGTTCACGGTCGAGGTCGCCTTGCTCGTCCTCATTTTTCAGGTCTGACACGAAAGGCTTCTTTCTTTGATGGCCGCTGTCACCCCATGGTCGTCGTGTATACATATGAGTGTTCTTCAATTCAGTTGGAATGTCCCTCGTGCTGTTTCAGCATCACATACATGGAGATCTCGGTCTGTACGATCTATTGTCTGGTTGTGTAATCGATTGGACGGCGGCGCTCAATACGTTCGTTTCGAGCAGATATCATCATTGAATCGGCTGGAGCACATGCAAATATTTCTTGATGTGTATGTAGACTTTATTAAGTAATCATTTCGGCCGTCGCTCCTTGCGACTATCCGAAGCCCGACGAAAGCTTATTTCTCCCAACTGAGATCTACTTTTACACCTCTCGAGATCCCCGCCGTCCTGCCAATGTCGCTCTCGGCGATCATGAAGGAGAGTTCCTCAGTTGTAGGTTTTAATGTCGGGGGCAAACATGGGCCGCAAAGTTCCGAGTCCGAAAACAAAACGTCTATTGTTGTATTAACGTCCATCACAGATTTTCCATACACACCACCAATTTAAAAGAAAAACCACGGCAGCGTGTGCTACAGCAATCCTCGGTATATACAAAATAAATAAGCACTCGGCGCGATCTGGAAAACAGGCGTAGAATTTAAAAAAGGACCAGCTTCTTTAACGATGAAAGCCCAGTGTGATGGTATACTCCCACGACGGCGAAAACCCTTTACAAGGAGGCTGCTACGAAAGCGGCAAGGCCCAGTATAGCACCTATTGCTGCAGAGACCTCCTGTCCGACGGCAAGCGGAGCAGCGCTGCTGACGAGGCTGCTGGAGATGCCACCTGCAGCCTGCACAGCCCCATTGAGGAAGTTTTGGCCACATTTGCTAACGATGCCCTTGTAGAGGGCAATTTGACCTGCAAATAGTAGGCTGCTGTTCAAGCCGGGGGCGTACGGAATGTTGGTCTCGAACATGATATAGGGGGTCATGATGTTCCTGGTGCAAGTAGTGCAGAGTTGGGCGCTTGGCGTGTTGGGTGAGAGGAACAAGAAAGGTAGGTTGGTACCACTGTATGTAGTGACATTGGGCACGAGGGCGGTCGTCGAGTTTGAAAGATCGCGACGGGTGGGGGCGCCAGTATCGGGTGAGGTGTAGAGATATTGGCTGAGAAGGGACTGCTTCTGGGATTTTTCTGGATCGACAAAGTTGGCAGAACCGATGCCAGATGGGTTGGATAGTTTGGTTGCGCAGTAGTTCTTGTTATCGTCTTGGGCACAGAGTGCCTGCCTGATAGGAACGAGGGCGTAGAGAACGTCGTATGTCGTCTTGACGTTGATGTTTGGAGAGGCCGAGGTCAACTCCTGCGGGCAGCTGGCGTAGAAGGAGCTGAGCTGGGAAGCAACGGTGCTCTGGGGACAAGTGTTGGCAACATTGCTCTGACACAGCGAGCTGAGGGCGCTGCTGATGGTGGCGGCGGAAGGGGAAACGGATGTATTTCCGGGAGCAAACGCTGCAAAGGCTGTGGTAAAGGGGCTGGTG
>JBBPOC010000239.1:0-22073 GCA_038091235.1 Tylopilus rubrobrunneus | reverse complement strand
TTCATGCGACTCGCCGCAAACCAAGGTGCGGGAAGCTCGCTCAGGCGGTCGTATAGCTTCTTGGCCAGGTCAAAGTCCGGTGTGGACTGGCGCAACCTCCTGATCGTCTCGTTCATCTTACCATCCTCGATGGATCGTGCGAGATGCGCTAGCTTGTCAAAGACAGTGATACGAGCAGGCAAGCAGCTGTTGAAACCGCCGGACGGGCCAGTCCATGCAAGGATGCTTATGTCTCCAGACACGGTGATGATGTGTGCCAGGAGACGTCCGAGTGCCTTCCGTTCACCATAGATTGCAGATAACCCCGAAACCGAAAAGATACCCAGCAACGAATATGCTGCATCCTCTTCCCTCATCACCTCGCGTTTCGAAGCTAAGCGTAGCTTTTGCCGAATGCTGGTTAAGCCGAGGCGAAGCGCCGCCAGCTGTTTTGCAGGGATCCCAGTCATCAAAGAGCAGAGCACTCAGCCCTCACAGATCCGCCTGTGGAAGACGTCGATGTTTGGGTCAACTGAGTGAAGCGGAGATTAAGTGTACCTCTTCTTTCGCGCCTTTTTGGTCCGCTTCATGCACCCAGTTATCCTTGCTTGTCGATTGTCGCCGATTCCCTCCTAGATGAACTAGGGCCCAGTCAAGTTCGATGATGGACGCTCTTTTGATTTGATGTCAAAAGTTTTGCGAGTCAAGCCGCCATAGTTGTGAATGCAACCCCTTGAGCTTACCGCGAGCTTCGTTGCAAGGGTGTGTTCGTGAAACTTGAATATGTTCTTTACACCGAAGAGCTCCCCTTGTCTACTAGTGTCACCTTGTACGGCAGCGAAATACCTGGCAGCGCAATCAACATTCACACTCCCAACTATCCGAAAATGCTCACCTTGTTTGTACACTTGCTTGGTAGCCAATCGCCATTTATTATTGCTTGTAAAGTTGCCGAGCATAGACTAGTTCTTCGATTGAACCTGCTCCCAAGAGCCGATAAACGTGAACGTCACGGGTCTGGCCAAAACGATAGGCCTTATCCATGGCTTGTAGGTCATGCGCGGGATCTGAATAAATATCCAATGTCAACGAGGGACAACACGACATACAAAGGATGTATACTAACTCTAATTGGGGTCTGCACAGCGCCATTTTCGTCAAAAAGTCATATGGCAGTTCACTGGCACTCACCAAAAATGACCACTTTGTTGGCGCCGGTCAGATTCAAACCCACCCCTCCTGCAAGAGTGGAGATCAGAAATATGAAAATGTCCGGATCTTGATGAAATCTGTCAATCAGCGGCATTCCTGCATGCGCCAAAGGAGTGAGCTTTTCTCAACCAAGCACAACGCTTTATTTCTTACTATCGGGCTGACTCGTGGATCCATCGAGCTTTAGAAAACCGTATCCTATACACGCATAAACAAACCCTATTCTGACCTTGCATGATTGATTTGATCGTACCACGATTCTGGAGCTGGAAGTCTAACATGTCGAGTAGCTTAACCGATTTCGTAAAGATGAGAACTTTAGTTGCTCGGTCCTTTCTCCAATCTTTGAGCGGTGTATCGAGGACTTATTGATCAGTTCATTGAGTGGCCATGCCTATCGATGATCTCCACTACTCACATTCCATTTGCCGCACAAAGACGGTTGCATCATAGCTGTCGAAATTTTCGGGACGGTTTCGCCCGCGAATGCGAACTCAGCCGGCTCGCGATGCCGGAGAGTGTTCCGAAATTTGAGGGTTACAACAATCGGATTCCTGATGGTTCACCTGCTCCAGAGTGTCGGTGGGGGCTGACGTTATTGTTAGTCAAGGTTACTCTACGAAGAGCTTTGTCACACCTGGGAGGATCAGCGCTAAGTGATTCGAGATCCTGATCAAAATTGACTACGTCTCCCCTTCCAAAAGGATGGCAACAGTCTTTCCGTCTTGGAAAAGTATTAGGGACTTGAACTTGCCCACGTCGTAATAAACTTACTTTTTCCTTGGCCCACAGTCACAGAGCTCGTCCTTCAGGATGATGTTTTGGACTGGGCCCATCTCAGGATGCGTTTGTATACTTTGATCTGTTGTGGCGTCAGAGGGCAGAAAGCAACCTCGTCAATCTTCGTTGGCAGCTGTGCGATCTCGGTATGCTCATAGAATTCGGAATCAAAACATAGCCGTTTACCTGATTCTTGATGATATCCTTGGTCCTAAAGGTTCGTTGAAGGACGAGGTGATACAACGAATCAACTGAAAGCTTACCGTCGCTTGAAGGATTTGGGCAACAACCGGTCTCTCAGTATCTCTGCAACGGCCTACAGACAATCAGTACTCTCCCTAGCCAAAGAAAGACATGACGACGAACCAACGCTTTGGTCCTCTCCTCTTCTGTTGCACTGTCGATTGGTCTACAGTCAACGGTTTGACAACAAATCCTTGCCACTGTTTCGTCGAGCCCAGCTACCCGGGGTTCGTCCAATCAAGAATTGTCCACAGCTCGTTGTAGGAATTCCGTATCGCCGTTCCCGTCAAGCCAAACCGCTTGGTGCACGCAAACTGGTGGTACGCCCTGGTAATCTTAGACCGAGGATTTTTATATGGTGTGCTTGATCGACTATGATAACCGACCAGCTCGTCGAGTAATGAGATGTCCTTGCGCGCAAGATCGAACGAGGTGATCACTACGAAAACCCTAATGAGCCTCACTCGCAAGTGCCGACTAAAACCACCACTTACCCACGTCAAGGTGTCCCATCCGGAAATCTGTGAGAGCCTCTTCTCGATCCGCTCGCGTGCCAATATAAGAACCGATTTCGAACTGATAGTCTGTCAGTTGGCTAAACTCGACTCAAACTTGAGGCCACTCACCGTCCCGAATCCACGCTCCCAGTTACCAACCACGGAAGAAGGGGCAACGATCAAGCAAGTTGGCTGCATTCGTGGATGGAAGCTTTGAGACATGGTTTCGTCTCCGATCCACATCTCTCCGATCACCATACTTCTTCACGATAGCAGAGAGGAATGATATAACCTGGATAGTCTTTCCTGTTAGATCATATCGTGAGTAAGACGTAGTATGTTGCTACAGAGGCATCACTTACCCTACAATGCAAGCAACGTAAGAAATCTTAGAGATAGCAGACAAAACGAAAAAAAATCGACATACAAGACCCATATCATCGCCGAGAATGCCACCTCGTCCTTCGTTATACAGTTCCCAGAAAAACCGCACACCGTCACGTTGGTATTCTCTGAGATAGGTATTGATCGCAGCTGGAACCATGACACCCTTCCCGCAGTCTAAGACATAAGGAGAAAGATGTTTCTGGCCTTCGCGAAGCGGAAAGCCCAGTCGAGGATTGAATGCCTGTAGAAGATAGGTTTAGTACAATGGAAACGACGTAATGCAAAGGGTTGCAGACGGGATTGGCAATCAAGTCCTCTTCGTCCTCCGACTCTGTCTCGGAGTCAGACGAGACAGGGGAAACCACTTGGGCTAGAAGACGTCAATAACTTTATTATCTACGGTAAATGCTTGGAACTGCGCACCAGTTGAATGCGCGGTTTTTACGAGCCCCCATCTTCAGATTCGGTCACGGAATCATCTACGACGAAATAAGTCACCGTGACAAGCAGAGGAATTTTTTACTTTATGACATACCCTCCACGGGAGGTGTCTGTTTGCGCTTTGGCGGGGGTATAGCTTGAGCAAAGGACGGCGACTTGCGTTTCAGTGTTTGAATGACTGGTTCGGCTTCTGATTCTGATTCCGTCTCAGAATTGTCTACGACGGTAACTTTGCTTTTCCGCGAGACCAGAATCTTCACTGGCAGACACCAACCCGTCGCAAGAAATTTTGAACACGTTCACTTGGCGATAGTGGGCAAGCATGATAGAGTACGCCCGACGCGACCTACTGTCCAAAGAGTCATAACGTGAAGCATGCTGAGACAGACGGAACGAGACGTGCCTCCCAGAGGTATCCGTCCCTGAGTGGTACCACCAGCACAGTATCTTGCCCTTTGATCCAACGCCAGACAAGTCAACCTCTCCGGCAGAACTACCTTGAGGGTAATCTGGTCCTGTTTGCCGTTTGTCAATGACGAGCAGATGGATCATTCCGCAACACGCGCCTTTTGAAAATTGTAGACGTTCAAGAGAGCCTTGTCTGATTGCGCCGCGAGCATGATGCCTCCTTGACCATCTTTAGTTTCGACAAAGGCGGCGCAATGTGGTGCGGACGTCGTTTGCTTGAACGAGGAGAGCACGTTGCTCGTTTGGAGGTCATGCAGGACGAACGCGCCCGGTCCTGTCGGTGGGGCTTGAGCCTTGCGTTAGTCCTGATTGCGCTGTCGTAGCACACAATACGACTTCTTGGAGACCCATAGCGGTGCTTGCCAGGCCCACGAGTGATGCATGTGGCAAGATTGCTGGAACTGTAGAGAAGGCTCGAGCACTCCAGCCACATAGTCAGCGCCAGCCTGAGGTTTTCGTGACCCTCGACAACCACCACAGATCCTTGTGTCCACCATCCCTCGGTTACGTCTAATATTTGAATTGCCTCGCTAGCAACGACGACTTTACAGTGGCTGCCAATCTATACGAGATATTGGGTATCAACCGCAATGAGACTGCAGAGCAAAGCAAGTCACGACGTCTCTCGCCCTGTTGACGGTGTTCAAACGTCGTACAGTCCGAAAAGCCTACAGGAGAAAAAGCGCTAGAAACCCATCCTGATCGCTTGCCCCAAGGGGCCTCTACAGCCGAGAAATTCGCTTCTGAGGACCTGTAGGGGAACCCCGCGATAAGACAGTCAATGTCACAGGGCTGCGGGTGGAGGTAGTGGTTTACCCTCGATAGACTTGAGTGGTTTAGGATCTTTGCCCTCGCTGGTCAAAATCATATGATGGAGGACGAGATTAGAACATTGATTGTAGACTTTGATGTCCGGAGCATTTTTCCTGGGAAAGGAGTTTTAGACCAACTACGACGGCCAAAACGACCAACGTTCACCCCAGTGTCTTGGCCGTGCTCGGAGAAATTTCCACAGCATGTGTCAATTTGAAGCAACCGACATCTTCCATGGCTAGACCGAATGCACCTGTTCCGCCAAACCGATCCAAGACGCGCAAAGGCTCCTCCCTTTCCAACGATGCTTTCATCTCTTTCGTTTTCTTGAAGCGTTGTTGCAAACACACACGACAGACGGGTAGGTCATCCCAGCGTATTCGACGCCTGTTACCCCAACCGTCCGCGTCGGTGAATGAACGAAAGTGATAATTGACGTAGAAGTGGCGGGGAGACATAGCCAGCCACTGGTCAGGCGTATCCCTTTGAGCAAACACCGATCAGGTCGTCGATATCGACCGTCATCTCGATGTCGGTAAAAATGGGTGTTTCTGGACACGACGACATGAACGACGAGCCTGATTCCCGAATATACAGTCCCACCTTATCTTTGAGTACTCCTTCCGGCCGACTCCCAAGCTTATCGACTTGTCCAAGGAGCCGGATTTGGACCCGGACGTGGCCTTCCCTGCGACGTTGGCTGAATCTAACGATGTGGCCAATATGACATGGCCCCTCTTCCGCTTTAATGAGAACGCAGCCGTCGAAATAATAGTTGACTCCGTACGATCGTACGCCAAGATGTATTTTCGTTGGCTCCGCATCTTCGTCAAACTGCACCTCGCATGCGGGACAATTGGCCGGAGGCGTATTTCGCGAGGCAACCGCCAACGCGTCCACATCAATACTCATCAACAACCCTTCATTTTCCTCCCATATGTACCTGGATCGCACCGTCAGAGATAACGAACTGTAATTATCCGGCCCATACCTATAAAAGTAGTCATGGGGCCTGATCCCTGTAAGAGATTGACCAGGCTGGATATAATGATCTTGCCAAACCTGACCAAAGCGTGAATGAATAAGTTGCATGAAAAGACGACTGTTTACCAAAAATGATTGGCAAGAGTATCTGTAGGAGGGAGATTGTTAGGATTCGGGGGAGCATCTTCTCCAGCATAACAGAGGACAGTGTCTCCGACGTGATGAAAGCAATTTCACTTAGTGCATGCAAACGAAAGCAGGCCGACGTGCCTACCTCATACTTCATACCATCTATCAGTACATGCTTCAACCAATACGAACGCCCTATCCTTTGACCGGGTCGAAACTGTATAAGGCGGCGGGTCTGAGCGCGCTGCAAGACCCCTAAAGCCGACGGGCTAGCTCGCCTTTCGGTATCTCAGATTCAACTCGGCTAGGGCGCGGTCCGACGACTTGAAGGTTTTCTCTGAAAAATCGCATGGCCATTTGTGCAATCAAGGGGGTCACATGGGCGGGTATTTCGGCATGTAGCACCGCCAAATCAAGGTTCCCTATGGTTTCGAAGTGGAAATTGTCAGCCGAAAATAGTGGTTCTTCTTCTGTCTTCTTGCCTACGAGTTTGAATATGACAGGAGCGACGCGGTTAAGAAGGCGACAGATGACGTTAGATTTTCGGGATGCTACCCTGGAATCCGCATCACCGCCGTCGCCGCGGTCCCGCTTCCGGCTTGCGTCAGATGTCGTCGCAGACTCGCCTCCGGTAGTGCTGATATCCTCGTTGGGGTAAGAAACTTGAAACGCGCATGGTCGAGCGCCGCGTCGACTCGGACGGTCGGGTGGCACTCCTGAGCTGAACCTGACTAATCTAACAAATCGGAGTCTAACCGAGGTCCTATACACGCCTAACCAGACAAGTCCTGTGACAAACTCATACGTCCAAGTAGCATAGAACTACAAGATACAGAAATACAGAAATGCCAAGAAGTTGCTTTCGCGTGTATGAAGGCCACCCATGGTATTATTATGAACTGGAGATAGCGGGGGTGACTTGAAATACAATGAAATCTCAAGACACGAATTCAAGTTACGGTACCATAGTACTTGATCAAGAACTGCGTTTACGACTCGCAGAATCAGTGACAGCTCATATCTGACCGGCTAAGAGACCAACCGAATTAAAGATACCAGACTCAGGCAAAAGACTTGGACGAGTCAGCAAAAGGTCAACAACTACTGAGCCGGAGCAGCGGTGGCCTCTGACAACACTAGGTGAGGTGGTCGAATCGCCAACCTGGTGGAAATCTGACGATGCGAAAGCCACTGAGGGCATCAGCCACAGAAATTGTAGCCATATGGAACAGAGAACCTCACCGAGAATCTCGCTGTACATCACGACCTTCCACTGGCAGGTGTCTACCGGCAGGTCGGCGTCGTTGGGGCTCCAATCAAATTGTTCCGCTGCGACCGGCTCGTCGGTTGGATCGTGATATGGTGCGACATACTCGTGCGCAGGAGACGTCGCGGCATCGATGCGTTTTCTGGGGTCAAAGACCAACATCTTTTCCAAAAGGCAAAGTTAGTAGGGAGGCATGAGATCCTCCGCTCTTGGATGTAGATAAGTCTGACTCACCATCCTTGTCAGTGGTTTTGAGTCTCTGACTGAATGGGACGCGCAGCTTTGGACGAATCACGGTGTCTGGGATGACAAGCATGGGAAAAGGGCATCGATGATCGGTGGGAAGGGACGAACATCCTGACTCGCGATGGTTTCGATTACACCATCGGGGTGTCCCTAACAGCTCTGCGATGATCGAAAACTGGCCCACACCTAACTCTAGTCAGTCAAGCGCGCAGGAACGAAGAAAGAAACACGCACTGTCCTTGCCAGGGAACAATGGTTTGCCCCCCAACATCTCCGCAAATATAAACCCAGTGCTCCAAATATCAACCGCCACATTATACTTTTGCCAAGCTAGCATGATCTCAGGGGCACGATAATATCGTGTTGAGACACACCCTGTCATTTGCGAATCTCGGATGCGCGCTGGACCAAAGTCGCATATCGACTCTTATCCGAGTCAGTCATATCAGAGAGGTACGCTGACGTCGAAGAGCGAACCTTGAGGTCGCCGTTTTCATTGACAAGAATGTTACTTGGTTCTGATGGCGATGAATTGGACTTGGACTATAAATTGTATGACTCACCAGATCGCGATGGACGACACCGGCAGAATGAACGTATTTCAAACCGCGCTATTGGGCACAATGAATGAGAGCAGCGCCTGCGAGCGAAAACACGCTGGAGTATCTCGTACGAAAAGTATTGAATGAACTGCTTCTCCAACGGACGCGAGGTCGGGAGGCGATGCAAGTCTCTGACAAAGTACCTGCATCGAGAGATTAGCACGTGCCAAGGGGCGGAACAGTAAAGGAGTGGAGCTTGCAAATCTTCTATGATCACGTCATTTAGGCTGATGATCGGAAGCGTACGAAGGGTGCGAGATCGGAGAGAACCTACGTTCTCGTGTTGTATGTGTTTCAACGGCTTGAGTTCGCGACATGTGCGCTTGCTGAGAACGGGTGTGCTAAAGGGCTTCATGGTCTTGATCGCGACGGAGGAACCTGTGAGCTGGTCCTTTGCAGGACTGGACGCGCATGAGCGATGGGTAAGAGGTGAAGGAGGGGAGAAGCGGCACCAGACGAGACCGAAAGCCCCTTGGAGCGAGCAAGCTTGGCGAATAGAGGCTCGACAAGCGAAGCGCCGAACGTCGCCGAGATGCAGCTGGTATCTAGGTATTCATTCGGACTGGAAAAGCTGAGGATGTGCCAACCAAGACAAGTATAGCATTCCAAGATATCCCACTCGACGTCATTACGTGGGCCAGTGAGCAAATAGCACTGTAAAAAGAATCAGACTGAATAGTTCATCGAGATGGAAACAGAGTCGTACCTTGCCGGATGACTGCTGACACTCGGGGCTGTGGGAGCAAGTGCTTGAGAGCAAACGCTCCGTTGATTTCCAACAACGCGTACGTCGATGTTAACGACTCGTTCCAACGTATGACCCATAGGATCATAGGGCATGTTCGACGAATTCACCTCGTCGGAAAGTATTGAGGTAAACAGGACCTTGTTGACGCTGACGAACAACATACTCGACGACGATCTGGAACTGTAGAGAGCAGGATTAGTGTCAGACACGGCGAATAGAGTAGACACGAGAGCTATATACTCGCATCGCGTGGTAGCGTCATCACGGTGACTATGGCGTGCTCCCGCTCACATCTCAGGCTGGAGCCAAGTACCCTTGAAGTCTCTTCCCGCGACTGCACAGCTGCTCGAAGGCGCCTCGGCGTCAGGCGTAACAGAGTGCGACGATACAGGGGGAAGGGCGTCGACGATCGGTCGACCCTCTTGGAACCTTTCACGTGCGGCGTAGGTTTGTTTGTTTTGATTTACATAAGCACGGAGGGTTGTTCATTGCGTAATCAGAAGCAATCAGTCAGTCACAGGATTCATTGACAGTATACATACATACAGTAGACAAAAATATTGGAAAGGCAGTCAGAGGAAGGGCGGACAGTTATAAACGACGAGAGATAAGGATCAAATGACTGGAAGAAACTCGAGAGGGCGGACAGTTATAAACGACGAGAGATAAAGATCAAATGACTGGAAGAAACTCGAGCCACTGATCGAATGCGGTTGCCATCGCTCCCCCAGAGTGCTTCACCATTGCGAAGAAGGTCTGTATACGAGAATGTTCGTCGGTGACGGTGCGAATATAATCGTTTGATAGCGCTCGGGAACCAAGCGGTTGGTGCCCGAAGGCCAACTCCCGCATCTCTGTATTCATCTGACAAAAACAAGTCGATGAAAATTAAAAAGTAAATAAATCAAACATACCCATGCAAGAACATACGACGCTTTTTCCGCCTTGCGAGTTAAAGTGGAACCAATGATATTGTGACTTGGTGATGTGCGGAGCACTTCAACGACACCAAGCCATAGTTCCGACTCCGGATCTGCAAGCGTCCGATGCAAGAAGTCACGCGTCTTCTCGTCTGAGAAGTAAACAATGGATTGGGTATTGTCTTCGTTTGTTGAAAACGAGTGCCAATAAGGATAGCCGATCGCATCTGACCATGTTGTCCACATCCGAGCATCTTCGTCAGATTGCGGCTCGCTTTCGCGCCAATAGAGCCAATTGTGAGATAGTATAGAGTATAGAAATCGATCGACGATGTCCCTACTTTTGCTCAAGTAGGAGTATCCAACGTGGCGAAGCTGATCCTGGGTAAGTTGAATTTGGTATTACGGAGAAGGTGAATCACCTGGTCGACCATGATGTTTCCGAAGAAAGCCTCCTCGGGAGTTGTTGGCAGGCTGAAGTGGAAGTCGAACACGGGCACTACACGTGTGTCAGCGGACATCGATCCTTGCAAAGAATTGGATGGGTTACTTACTACCGAAAAGAAGAATGCTCTGGTTCGGGTGCAAGCGGTGGTGTGTGATCACCGAGTAGATGATGTTTTCGGTCGTTGCATTGTCATAGATTTGATTGTTGGCGAGTTTCGTTAAAGCATGACGGTCGTTGAGGGTGTAATCTGTCAGGGCAAGAACGCAGTCTTGGGATACTAACCACCATTTGTGGGCTAGACCGTGCAGATGAGCAAATATATGTACTAAGAAGTCGATGTTAGTGATCTCATTAAGGAGAAAGTTAGTATACGAACAAGAATGACCAGTGTGATCGGGAATGAAAGATGTATTCATCATATCCCCACCTGTGGGTGGGTGGGGACCCGGTGGTACATAGGGGGCGACGGGAGGTAGGGTATCAAGAGAGAAATCAGCGTTGATGTGGAATTGTGTCTCCATCACTATCAGAAGAGAACGAAACGAACAGGGAGGCAATGGTAAGTACTTACCTTTATCAACTTGCCGACTCGGGGTCAGAACGGGTGGCGCTACGCGAATAGGCGATCGGCAAGGCCCGTCAGCTAGAAATAGAATTATGTCAGGTACCCACCACGTTGGAGACCGTACTAGTCACGAGCCGTGAACAAAGTCCCTCGAACACCGCTTCGGCAGCATTGCTGCACAGCGCGCATGACATAGAATACATCGCATGGCGGCGGGGGTACCATCGCATACAGTGTACATACGTAGACCAATGGACGTGATTCAAGTTGGCATTAAGGAACTGCACCGTGACGGGGCCATCGGATCGTGCCCTCACCTCAGGTATTTCCCAATATAGTAGTCGCGGCAACTCTCCGAGTCTGTCGCTGTCACCCTCGCCGTCATCCTCATCCGCCAACGACGACAACGACGTGTCTTTACCCTCATCCTCCTCCTTGTACACCACGCTCGTATTCATCCTCGTCCTCGCGTACCCGTTAACACGACAACAGCGACGCGACAACGGCAGCGACAACGCGTCCTGTCACCCTGAAGCAGCGGTTGTGGATCACGGACACAATCCGGCGTCAACACCTTGCCATTCTCCGTTCTCTGATCCTTGCCACTGCCATTGGCTCCGACACTCAAGTCGTCACGACGATCCGGGTGGGAGCCGCTTTGACGAATTTGTGAGATACGTATCTCGAAAAGGCACTGTGAGCTGAGAATACAAAGAATGGTTAGAAGACACAGGTTAGGTCGACGGGCATTCCGGTGCGTTAGACCCTCTGGATGATGAATTCCACTTACCCATGTTCGCTTTAGTGGCGGTCAAAAGTAAATACAGGCGCTGGTCTTCTTCTGGATTTTGCCACCGATCCTTTACTGTGAGTTGTTTCCTTTCATCGCCAGGATCTCCATCTCATCCCTTCTTTCTAGACACAACCAGTTTAGTCACGAGTAATTTGCCCATATCATCATCAGGTGCCTTCGTTGTGGCCTACAATACGTCACCAATGGTGCTTTCGATCCCGCGAAATACGAGGTATGCTCTCCAGCGTCCCTCTCCCACATTAACGATCGCGAACGGTGTCTCGTTTGCTGCATTCTCATCCGCCCTTGTCCACACCTTTCGTAAGTATCCAATTCTCACAGTGCTTCTTTGGTCTGAATCGTCTAGTGTGGTGTCGTCGTGTATACACCAACGTCTAAGGAGTGACTCGAGAGGCCAGCTGCGATGCGACTCGGCAGCAATTGGTTGAAGAGTAATGTACGTGACGTTTGACATAGCCAAGGCGGGCATGTCCACAATTCTGACCATGAACGTTTCAACCCTCAGCTGTGGTAGTTACTCTCTTGCGTGAGTCGCCTACAAGCTGTAGACCCGTCCTCGTGTGCCCGATAACACGACAACGGGGCGATGACGACGACGCGTCCCGAGTTACCCTCGTCCTCTCCCTCTCCCTGAAGGAAGCGAGCCTTCACTTTTGCGTTAGTATCGACACAGCGGAAACTGACCTAACTGCACCTCGTGGAGCCGTTATCGTCGATACGGGCGATGAAGCCATCAACCTGAGTATGTTCTCGACGATATTCAACCCAATCTCATGCCGGGGAATTGCTCCAGCTGAGTGCATGCGACTGTCACTGCTGCCTGGACTTCTAGTCTTTACCCCGTCTTAGGTCGACTTCAGGATTCAGTAATGTTCAGTCTTTGCCACCGTCGAACTAAAGCTCTTTTGGAAAGTTGGTGACGTTTACCTTGCGTTTCCTCGCCAGCGATGACCTCGCTCTCAGAAAAGTTCGATGCGCTGGGATCATGCCGGTCCCGAAGACATAACGGAATTCACACGTGAGTTTGATCAGCCCGGGCCCACTGCCGCTATGCCATACATATTCGCCGCACCGGCCGAATCGGGCGGTGTTCGAGGGACTCCAGAGATGTCGACTTCCTGCCGACATGCCGATGGCGCTGAGTCCAAAAACCGTCTGCCAAAGTGAGCACGAACGTCCCCTCCATGCAGGTCACACTCCGCATCGCCTCATCTTTTCTTCCCACCCTCACATCGTCCTGCACAATGTCAATGTCAACCACCACCAAAGCATTCGTTCCATACGCCGCACCAGCTACAAGTCTCCCGAACCTTGATCAAAGACTCTTCGAGGCGCGTTACACTAGGACCAATATTTTCCCTGAAACCTCGCAACGGGCAGCTCGTGCCTACACTGGTGACATTCAGAGACGAAGTACATCGAAGGTGGTCAAAAATTGTTGCCTCGCTCGTCAGTCTAACAAAAGGGAACTCTCAGCCGAACAAAGTAATACCCTCTTCGCCGGATCTCCTCGCAAGGAGGTTCGCCAATGCACTGCAAAAGAAGAAAACCTTCGCTATCGCTCTGGCAGATGCTGAGCGTACATGCCTGGAGTCGGAAAAGATGCTACGCAACTCACTTGGCGATTCTGCAGTTCAAACGGTCATCCGGGCTCTCGAGGCCAGTGATAAAGATATGACAGCCATGTCGAGTCGATACATCGACGCGATCACTCACATCAATATGTTGGATTTCCAATACGAGGCCAGCTCACTGGCCCTTCCTTCGGTAGCTTTTTTCCCCCCTCACAAACGCAAGACACTGACGTATATATTTCAGTCATCGATCTGATTTTCAATCCACGTCGCTGCCAGATGTGATATTGTGGTTGCTATGCCCGAATGTATGAGTGCATCCTGTATTTTTTTTTTTCCTATTTTCTCATTGATTTATTGATTTATCTATCTATTCTTTTTCCCATATATTCCAAGTCGTAGACTAAAGTCCTTGTAATAGGGCCACTCTTGTTCTTAGTATCGCCGACCCCGACTGTTGTAACCACTTGTTACCTATTTTGTTGTGGTTTAGCCAGTGATTCTCTACCGCTACTGCATCCACTTATGTAAACGTTTCCAATTCCAACATTTATCCTCATGTGCGTTGGAGCATTCCTTGAAAACTCTGGTTTTATATGGCCGCTATCGACAGTTGGGATTTCTCACAAACGTGTGTATGTGGACGAAGTTTCAGCGACGTAGGCGCCTTCACCCGTCACGAGAGGGGGTGTCGCAAAGGCAGGAAGCGACTCTCTGGTGCCCTTGCCAGGGCAAAGGAGGTCTATCATGCCAAAAGAGCCCGACGGAGGATTGGAAGCCCAACCTTGGGTTCATCTTTTGTAGATGTCGAGCTCGCAACTAACTCTCCCACTGGGACTGGTACCTCGGAGATCCATGAAGGCCGAACTTCGTCTGATTTACAGCAGGTGAGTAAAGCAACGTCCTTACTCGTTTACATTCAGTCTAAATGGATTCTCTGCCCCAAGACGACTTTACCGCAGCTGCAACCAGTAGATGACCAGGTACCCTTGGCACAGCGGAGGATCCGACGCCCTAATCGCAAACTGCCACTACGATTCCGAGATATGCTTCCAGAAAGTTTACCATTGTTTCCGCCGGCTCAAGTGTTTTCGCGCTCGCAGACCGCTTCCGAACAAGACAGAGATAACAGCCCGCCGTCGTCGCAGACTCCTTTTCCCTCCCTAAAGCATTCCGCTCGATCCCTCTACGCTTCCACCCGCAAACTACTCAGGACGCAGATAAACAGGTTTGGGCTTTTCCGCGTATACAATACCGACTCCCCTCCTCCCCACGATCCAGAAGACCCTTATTCGGTGGAGAACATGCGCTCAACGCGCATCGATTCGGAGCCCTCCGGTTCGGGGTCCACGAATGAACTTCCCGAGAATTTGTATCGTCCTTACCCCAACGAAGCTTCGATGCGCCTTGGCGATTGGTATTGGAATCAAGGGGCCCAAAAGTCCAAGGAAAGCTTCAGGCAGTTGCTCGACATCATTGGAGATCCCGCCTTCGAACCTTCTGCTGTATCGCAGACTACGTGGAGTACCATCGACGCGCAACTCGGACACAATCAATTCGATGGAGATGCCCCGGAGTGGTTGGATGAGAACGACGGTTGGAAATGCTCATCAGTTACGATCTCGGTACCGTTTCACAACCATTCAGTGAACCCGGGGCCAAAAGACTATACGGTTGACGGGTTTTACCACCGCCCTCTCCTCTCCGTGATTAGGGAGAAGATCACGAATCCGGTCTCCGCGTCGCTCTTCCACCTAGAGCCATACGAGCTGCGATGGCACCCGCCTCACC
The DNA here is from genome assembly GCA_038091235.1 of Tylopilus rubrobrunneus. Classification (NCBI taxonomy): domain Eukaryota; kingdom Fungi; phylum Basidiomycota; class Agaricomycetes; order Boletales; family Boletaceae; genus Tylopilus; species Tylopilus rubrobrunneus. The sequence continues at coordinate 7,165 of JBBPOC010000239.1, read as the reverse complement.
GGGATCACGACATCTCGGTCTACGGTGAATTGTTCACATCCACGGCATTCCTTCAGGCAAATCGTGCACTCCAAGATTCTCCCCCAGAACCCGGTTGTGATCTGCCTCGCGTTGTAGTGGCCCTTATGCTTTGGTCCGACTCGACCCACCTGACTGCCTTTGGCGATGTCAAACTGTGGCCTCTTTATGTATATTTCGGTAACGAATCAAAGTACCGCAGGAACCAACCAAACAATGGTCTCTGTTCTCATGCAGCGTATTTCCGGGTGGTATGTGTGCGTTTTTTTTCTAGACTCTGGTTTCATTTGTCCTCTAGCTGCCGGATGAATTCAAGGAGTTTCTGGTGGAAAATTTAGGTGACCAAGCTGCGACCGACGCCCTTCGTACTCACTGTCAGCGGGAGCTTTTCCACGAGCAGTGGAAGATACTCCTTGACGAGGAGTTCTTGGACGCCTATCGGCATGGCATTGTCATTTTGTGTTGCGATGGTATCAAGCGACGCTTTTTCCCTCGTATATTTACATACTCTGCTGACTATCCTGAAAAGTGTGTTCTGTCCTCGTCCACCCGGATAATCTATTGACAGGTTCAATTGTACAGGGTGCTAATTGCGTGTGTACGAAACCTCGGAACATGCCCTTGTCCAAGGTGCACCGTTCCCATGGAAAGTGTTCCTGATATGGGTAGCCAACAGGATATGTCTGAACGGCAGACACTGACTCGGGTTGACAATGAAGACCGACGGAACAAAATACTCAAAGCACGAAGCTTAATCTACAAGAAGAACTATGCTGTCACTTCTCCTCATGTTCAAACAGTTCTTAAAGACGAGTCCCTCATACCCACCATGGTAGGTCTGGACTCGACTGTTTTCCATTCTGTTCATGCTAAGGATCATAGGACGCATTTTCGGAAAGGTTGCGGTTTTGCGGTTTTAGCGTCTTCGCCATGCTTGTAGTCGATGTATTGCACGAGTTTGAACTCGGCGTTTGGAAGGCTGTTTTGATTCACCTTCTACGAATGCTTGATAGCCTAAAGGGTAACAAGTTGTGCGAACTCGATCGAAGGAAAGTAGTACCATCAATATCGACTCTTCTCATCTGATGTGCTCGCCATACACAGATATCGCCAGGTCCCCACCTTCGGAAAAGATACGATTCGACGCTTCTCAAAGAATGTGTCGGAAATGAAAAGAATCGCGGCTCACGATTTTGAAGATATCCTTCAGGTGCGTAACGGTTCAGTGGTTATTAAATTAGGGCCCTCAATTGAACCAAGTTGCAGTGTGCCCTCCCTGTGTTCGAAGGCTTGATGCCCGATCCTCACAACACGGCTATACTTGGTCTTCTCTACCTTCTTTGTTATTGGCATGGCCTTGCAAAATTACGACTCCACACAGATGAAACCCTTTGCATAATGGATGGTGTCACCCAGTCTCTTGGAGACGGTATACGCACTTTCGCTGCTGACACGTGCCCCGCATTTGACACCAAAGAACTCAGATGCGAGGCCCAGGCGCGCCAACGTCGCGCAGCCCGCGCGCGCTCTCGTCGCGGTGGCAGTGGATGCACTACTGCTGCATCAACACGTAAGCCAAAAACCCTCAACCTGCGTACTTACAAGTTCCATGCACTCGCCGACTACCCTGCTGCTATCAGGATGTATGGAACAACGGACTCGTACTCGACACAGACGGTGAGTAGTTGCCCATCCTGTGCATCGAGTGGGTCTTAACTTTTACCTCAGGGCGAGCGGGAGCATAGAGTCGGGAAAGGGCGATATACACGCACCAGCCGGAAGAATTTTATTCGTCAACTGACCCGGATAGAACGGCGACAAGCGAGAATACGCCGCGTTCGTGATTCCAAAATTGGCAACGTTCCACCAGAGACTGTGCTAAACGTTCCGGACGAACGCTACAACATCGGAAAATCACAACATAATCCAATCGACCTTGATCGTTTCCTTCTTCAAAACGCGGATGACCCAGTGGTAGCGGTATGAACACATCCGCTATCTTACTTTCGCCATCATTGACGCACCGATAGGATTTCCTTCCAAAATTGAAGCGTCACCTTCTTCCTCGCATCAAACTCATCCACACGGATGCAGGTTCCGATTCGGCCAATAATCAAGTCCTCCAGGGCCTATGTAACAGCTACAACGAGTCTGTGGCCTCGCCTGATCACGTGCTGTTCAAGGGTGGTCGAATCTACCGTCATAATCTGTTGCGCATAAATTACACCACCTACGATGTTCGTCGCGAACAGGATACCTTCAATCCGAACACTGACCACCGTGATATAATGATGCTGGCTGAAGGATCTGCAGAAGGCTCGGAAGTATCCCGTCGTTTCTATTACGCACGCATCATCGGCATCTATCACGCAAACGTCCAGTACATCGGCCCGGGACTTAAGGACTACAACCCTCGACGACTGGACTTCTTACATGTACGATGGTACGAATTGGTCCCACCCGATCCCCAACGCGGCGAGCTTGCATTGGATATGCTACAGTTCGTTCCGATGAACAGCGAGGAAGCATTTGACTTCGTTGACCCCGCAGAGGTATTGAGAGGATGCCATCTCATTCCTGCCTTCGCAAAAGGGCGGTTGCACTCAGACAACACTGCGCTATCCTCCCTAGCAAGAGATTCTGATGATTGGAGGTACTACTACGTTAACAGGTACTTCCGCGCTTTATGTTCTCTCCGCTGTTACTAAATGCTTCCCTTTGAAGGTTCGTAGATCGCGATATGTTGATGAGATTTCATTGGGGCCTTGGTGTCGGCCACACCTACTCTCATTCTCGGGACACTACGGCCGATCACGTGGAGTTCACCCGGGACCGTTCTCAAAGCACTACAGATACCCCGCCTACTCGTCACCTGTCTGCCATTTCTAGAACATCATGTCTTCCGCTCCACGAATTCGACGACTTCGACAACGACGTTTCACTCTCTGATCTAGAGTGGGAGTTACCGGTAACTGACCCCTGGGAAGCAGAGGACGCATTGGACACCGTGGACACTCCCCTCTCGGATGCCGCTGCTTGTCTCGCTTTCCACGATGGATTCAACAGCCCAGGTACCGGTTTCGCGCTCGCCGACTTAGATGATCTTGCATGTGAGATCTCTGAGGGTGAAGATAGGAATGGTAATGTATCGGACGACGATACAGACATATCTGAGATGTATGATATGTACGGTTCTGATTGGGGGGACTCGGATGGAGGTGAATAGAGTTAGCTGGATCTAGGGAAATCATGATGATGAAGACCCCCTACAAAGGTATAAGTCGACCTAAACACTATACTAGTGCAGTTCGTGTAATCAATGCCTCGAGCTTATTGATTAGTCTACTTGGCAATTACTAGTAGATGGCAGAGCGTGGCTTGTCTGTATTTGGTCCTTGTCACATTGCCGTGCTGCCAACATACTCCCAAGTTGCTCCCCCCACACACGCTAGATTCCATTCAAGTTCTCCGTACACTACTACCTTTCTCATCGTTCTGGACACCGACACCGTCGTTTTTGCCACTCGAATCGTGCTCGACGCATCCAAACTCAATCTGCCTCAGCACCTCCTAGCGGTCAATTTCGACGTAGCGCATTCGATACGTCATTGCACTTGTTTATATCAACTCTGGTACATTCCTTGGCGCTGTAGAAGCTGCGTCGTGTTGTTGTATCGGATTTCGGCTCCCCCAAGGTATGTTGTCCTCCTTCCGCTGTTCTGAGCATTCGCGTTCACGTTTCTAGGCTTCTTCGGCACGCATTTGGCGTCCTCGTCGCACCTAGATGCTCCCCGTCGCATACGCATTGCCTTTGGGATTGTCGACCTCGTCTGAGGCTCCCTTAGGGTGAGTTACCTTTTTCCCTTTGCTCCAAGTATTTGCGCTGACGTTCTGACGCGTTTCGCAGCTTTTTTTGGCGCATCCCTAGCGTCTTCATGAGGTCTAGATACTCCTGATACGATCGCACCGCCATCATCGCGCTTCTCGTTGCCGCGTTCTGCTCCCTTCGAGCTCGATGTCTGGGGGGCCGTGCGACGTGTTCATCATACCGCCATCGCAAGAGGAGCGGAACGCTTTGCGAAACATTATTGATGGTATGTAAACTCAACGATACAGGCCGAGATCCCGCTCACGTTTCGACTAAGGTGGAGGCATATTACGATGCCCTCATGCCCAACAGACACGAAGACTTAAACATGTTCGAAGGACATTTCTCTGAAACATACGTCGAAGGCCACGCGGAAGCGTTAGAAACTGGCGTTTTCCGCAGTGATATCTCTATCGATTTCAAGATCGTCCCTGACGCTGTCCAAAAGGTCCGCAACGCTCTTTTGCGCCGTCTCGCCCACGTTAACTATCAATACTTAGTTGATTAACGAACTCGATGCTGCTCTAATTGTCGCAGAGTCGAACAAGTCACCCTTCTCAAGAGTCTTTGCGGATGGATGAACACGAAACGAGGCAACTACGCGAGTGATTTCCACGTGTATACGATGGAGTGGATAGACAGCAAGATGCGGTTCTACATCGACAGTCGACTCAAAGCCATCTTCAATCTCGACGTTTTGTCCAAGAACACGGGCCCATTGCGACTGGAATACGCTCCGGGACGCTGTCGACGCCTCCGAGGTGTGGATACCTCCTTCAGACTGTGGTGGCTAGTTGCACAATGCAGACAACGTCACTCACAACCATGGCAGGTGTGTGCCAGCGATAACTGCGCGAAGAGCATGCTTAAACAGGTCCATAGGCATGGTATGTCGAGACGACAGCATACAGCTACTGTTTCGATCTCGTGTGGCCGTTCTTCAGCTCGATGGACAAGCTGGGTGTGATGACGAACTCTGAGGTGCGTCCGACCACGACTGATGCACACTTGTACTGATAAGGACCAGGCCTCGGGCGATTTGATTGGTATCTGGACATATACAGCCTCGGTCGATCCACAGACAAACACTCGTAGCTATAGCACCAACGCGAGTTGCGTCCTGGTTGCTCCGAAGATGAGCAGTGCTCACTTGGCTTTGCGTTAGGCATATCACGACCACCTCTCGAGTCAACCCAACATCGTCTGTCTCACCGGAGCCTACGTATCCAGAGTGGTGATGCCGGGTCCCAAGGATGGGCTTGTGCGTACCCTGTTCTACAATTCTGGTCGACTCGTTTCTGCGTTCGTCCGCCGCGAAGCAATTCTTTCCGGCGGTCTGTGGACGCGCCATGTTTCAATAGTCGCATAAGTTCACTCTCGCCCACAAGTGCTCTCCAAATGCCCTGGATTCTAGAATTATCCGGTGAGGCGGAGACAGTTGCGTGGTACATCCTGATTATTCTGACAGTATCGAAGGCACCGGGAACTCTAACATTCTTCGTGAGATTGGGATTCCCCTCAAGATCGATCTGCCTGGCGTCGGGGAGAACCTCCGGGCAAGTCGGATGGTCCACCGTGTTCACAGATGCAGCTGATCTATTTGGACAGGATCCCTTCACGGTGACGTTGGGCGCGGAGCTTCACCCGTGCCACCTCACCGTAAACGAGTTGTTCTCCGAGACATTCTCCCAAGAGCGCCTGACTCGGAGAGAACATGCTCGGCAGCACGCTCTCCACCCTGGTCTTCACTCCGTTTCGGAGTTCATTCCTACGGAGAAACTCAAGTCAAGCGCCGGAAATCAAGCACCCGCCGTACAAGCAGTAGTGCGATCTGCAGTGCGTATGGCTCGAAAACGATAGCGTTGCGCAGCTGGAGATCATTCTCTTCCCATGTACGTCTGTCCTCCTGTCGCACGTTTCGGATATGAATTTATGACCTCTCTTCTCTTGTCTGTTGGCATCTCGTGGTGTAGCATACACACATGTTGGATGTACAAGGGAGGACGCCAAGCGCTTTACGCTAGCCGTCTTTCTCCAGCACGCCTGGAGTCGCAGCAAGACACGTCATCCATCTCTCAATCCACACGTACGCATACACGTCTCCCAGTCCTCGGTCCTCGATCTGCTCGCGATCGAGCCGGCCATGCTCGACGTGCCAGGCGACGTCGACTTGGCGATGCTCCCTGAAGCGATACACCTTTCGTGTGGTGCAGGCGGGCGCGTTGGGAGATCTGACAGACGTGGGTCATTGAGCCGCTACCGATGTGGTCGGACGATCGACCGAGGGAGTATATCCGCGGGTGGTCGAAATCATCAGGGGGCTATTTTTCAAGAAAAGATTGACGCCCAGACCGTGGGTTGGGTAGTTGAAGGACCAAGGTTCGAGTTCATAGGATGTAAATGTGCGGGTAAACGACTTACCCAGTGATCAACCAGCTACCATACTTGTCGATTTGGAGCATTCTCGCCACAAAAGCCCAGCCTTCCCGATTAAGATGTCATCCACATCGCTCGCCTGCCAGTGAATTACGATCCTGCATCAAGGAGACGCAAGTTGAACCAGCACCCTGCAACTCATGTCACATTTCACGTGATGTGTGACTGACGTGACTGACGCGGGTGCGTGACTCGCGCGCCGTCATTAATGGTACTCTTTGTCGACGACGACCAACGCCATCATGACCGTCTCTGTCGCCGGAGACGGCAGCGAGGATGAACTTGATTGGGAGGAAGTTCACATTCCGGAACAGTTCTCCACCGGCTCCACAGCAAAACATGGAAATCACGCTCCAAGCACGGCCTAAGAAGGATGACATTAAGTGAGCACCTCTGTTCTTTGTCCCGTATGATCCGGCGTGAACGTAGACAGGAAAAAGGCGTCGGCCGCCTTGTACGCGCACCGTGCGCTTCGGACGACCAGTCACAAGATCCATGCTGTGGTCCTCCTTGCCAATGCTCTCATACGAAACAAGTGGATCAATAATTCCTTGCTTCATGTCAGTTTCCTATTTCACCTCCTTTCTGTTGCTGACCCATCGTGACACCAGGCTCGATTGCTCTCCATCGTCCCGCTCGCGCTCCAGAACGGATTCGCAATGATACACAAATCCCGTGTACCAGATCAGAACAAGCGAGGCTGCCTTTTCGAAGCAGCAGTCGACCGTCTTGTGACCTGGTGGTATGAATCATTCTTCTCTGTCACGTCCACCGGACACATCCAGAGCAGGACTTTTGAGGAAGTCGAAGACGAAATTTCTCTTGCCGGCGAATCCGACGGGT
>JBBPOC010000238.1:0-22102 GCA_038091235.1 Tylopilus rubrobrunneus | reverse complement strand
CTCACCCCACCTGGCGAATGGCGAATGGGGCGCCGACGTCGTCTTGGGGAATTCAGCGCGCTTCGGTGTACCTGCAGGATATGGCGGACCACATGGCGCTTTCTTTGCTGTGACGGACAGTCTCAAGAGAAAGGTGCCCGGTCGGTTGATCGGACGAAGTAAGGATGCAATGGGAAACCCGACATACAGACTGGCTTTACAAAGTCAGTGACTACCAAATCGGCTGTTAATGAAGGCTCACATCCATAATTAGCCCGGGAACAACACATCCGACGAGAGAAGGCGACCAGCAACATCTGTACTAGCCAGGCTCTTCTCGCAAACATGGCTGCCATGTATGCCATATACCACGGTCCCGTCGGCTTGACGCGCATCGCGAAGAAAGTCCATTTGTTCACCCAACTTCTCCATGGCAGTGTCGAGCGTCTTGGGTTCAGAGTCGTCAATGATGCGTATTTCGACACCTTGACCCTTTTTCGCCGTTCCACATACCCCCCGGGTCCATTAAACCTGCGTCCCCGGATGAACTGCCCGCAGAATTGCAAGCAACTATACGATCCCCGCCAATACACCCACCGCTCATAGCAGTGAGCTGGGTAGCAGCACGTCACAGAGCGATCTAGCCGACCCCGCTGCCCAGGCACGCGTCCAGTTGACATCACTCGGATACGACCCACTGGCAGGTTCAATCTGGGAGCAGACGATGGTTTGGGGATACCATGATTCCTTCCAGTATGTTTGTTTGACTCCTGCTTTCCCCAATGCTAACGTTACAATAGACATGTCAATAACCTCCACTACCGTAAGTCCGTCCCATGCCCGCGTTAGGACGAGCATGTATTTTCAGCGTTCTAACTTTTGCTCGTGGTCGTGGCCGAACATCGAAGGACCGAAAGACTTCAACGGTAAGTTGATGCATGCAGCCGACTGGGACAAGGACAATTGGCAGGAAGGCGTCAAGGATTGGAAGGAAAAAAGAGTCGGCGTCGTGAGTCTGCTCACGCCCTTATTACCATCTGGTTTACCGTCATTGATGCGTTACTTAGGGTTTGTCAGTGATTCAAACTGTTCCCGCGCTCCGGCCATACGTTGGAAAGCTGTACAACTTCGTTTGGGGGAAGACCTGGCTGGTGCCCCCGTTTTTTGCTGATAAACTTGCTGAGATGACTGGACGCGATTCCGGCATTGCAAATTGTACGCTCCCGTGCCGTTGGTGGTAGAAAGCTGTGCCACTCACCTTGTGATAAGATACGTTTGACGAACGAGACAAGGAGAAATTCCGCGATCCCGAGTTCTACAAGGACTTTCGTCACCGCTTGGAAGCGGAGCTCAATGTGAGTATGCGCGTTTGTTCCGAGCCAATCCACTTATAATACAAGTAGTCGGTACACAGTTATGCCTTGCGAAATCCCTTGCGAGATATGGACGACCGCAGCCAATTCACGAAGCACATGAAGTAATGACTGGCCAAGAAACCGTGGATTGCTGACTACCGTAGGTGTCAAAAGAACTGTTTTCGCAATAGCTTGATCTGAATCCCACAAGTCGTACCTAGTTTTCCTGTAGCATGTCGTAGGTCCGGGGTATCTGGAGGCTCTTTGTCAAAACAACGTACGTGTTTTGAGCCGTGGATTGGTGGTCCTTGCTGAGAAAGCTGCCAGGTCGATTTTTCAAGTTGGTAAGCTGTCATTAGGACTCGAGGCGCACCTGTTTAATCAGTCGCACCTAGGGCCGAATGCACTGGTTAATCAGAGTGGGGGGTGGCAATGAGCGTGCACAAGCCACGCTCGCAGGGCAGGGCGTGTGCACACGCGCCCTCACCCTCACCCTCGTCCTGACCTACCTCGCGACATAAACGACAGCGAACACATCCTCGCCCTCGCCCTCCCCTCACCCACCTCGCGACGCAACAACGACGATGTACCCTCGCCCTCTCCCTCACCTTCTCCCTCACCTTCTCCCTCACCTTCTCCCTCACCTTCTCCCTCACCTTCTCCCTCACCTTCTCCCTCACTTTCACCGTCATTTTCACCTCCACCTTCACCCTCGTCCTCACCTTGCGACGCAACGACGCCCTCTCCCTGTTCCTCACCCACCTCGCAACGCAACGACAACATCCTCGTCCTTTCCCTCGTTCTCCCTCTCCCCCGTCATCTCGGGCCCTCTCCTCACCTACCTCGCGACGCGACGACGACAACGATGCACCCTCGTCCTGTCCCTGTCCCTCACCCACCTTGCAACGCAGCGACGAGCCCTCGCCCTCTGTCTCCCTCGCCCTCGCGACGCAACGACGACGACGACTCGGACGACGCACCCAATGATGCCCTGTCCCTACCCCTCATCCCGGGCCTGCGCGACGACGATGACGTGCCCTCTCCCTCTCCCTCGTCCTCACGCACCTCGCGACGCGACGACGACGACGTACTTTCGCTCTCCTTCACGCACCTCGCAACGCAGCAACAACGACATCCCGGGTCGAGACGATCACGCGCCCTCGCCCTTTCCTTCGTCCTCTCGCTCAATTGTGCGACTGTGATCGCTCGAATACAAACGTGAACGCGAACACTGACAATGTGTTCGCGTTCACGTTTGTAGGTGAACGTGCGTTGTCGTCACAAGGTGTGTGAGGACGGGGGAGAGCGAGAGGACGAAGGAAAGGGCGAGGGCGTGTCCGAGTCATCGTCTCGACCGGGGATGTCGTTGGACTCTTCTCGGTACGCACTCGGCGTTACTAGGTAATTAATTGGTGAGCGTGCTCGTGTATATTGTCTAATCCGAGTACTCGGTCCATTCCCGTGCCGTTCCTCGATGAAAAAAGGCGGGCGAACAGTCCTGTCAGTACTGGGCTACGGTGCAGCGGTCCCGGGGAGGTACAGCCACGTACACGTGCCACCCAAACGGTCCCAATGATTCGTGGGAACTCAGTTGTTGATTGGGTAACTCGTTCGTAAGTCGTCCCCTTCAAGTTTTACATATGTGATTGAATCGCCTCTCTGTTGATGGTTTCCCACTGTTCTCTTTTCGCATCTCGCCAGCAGCTTTCACTGTCTCTCCCTACTGGGCAGCCAAGCCCTTTCAATATGTCGCGCCGGTCTGCGAATCCAGGCGTCCCGGAGGCGAATCTAGACAACTTGGAGGAATTGTATCAAGTGTATACCTCGGTGCGTGCCAGCCACTTGACTTATGTGTCTCCTACTAACTGCATGCAGTGTGGATCTGTAAATAACAATAGCAGGGAGGCACTACTTGTCCTCGATGTCGCTCGTGCCCGACGGGAGGTGGCTCGTGCGGAACATGTTCTTGCGTCGTGTCGGGTTCGCGAGTATGAAACCATCGCGGAGTTGTACCGATTCAAGGCACAATACAGCGCCATCAAGCTGAACGACAAAGAGATCGATGTGGGTTTTGTACGCGCGACGATGAATCAGCTCGACAATCATTCATACATGTCATCCTGCACCGACAATCCGCGGATCTCAGCCCCGGATGGTATGAATCCAACGTATTCACGCCTAATTTTCCTAATTTTCATGTTCGTAGGAACAATAGTCGAGTCGGTTGCTGGACGGATGCTCGCGATTAAGTTGGATTGATACCTCTTCACCATCCTCGTACAAACCATGCTTCTCACCCTTATTGTTGTATGCTCTATATGTTACTTATGATTAGTATGGTGTATGCTATACCATTGCCAAGCACGCAGTTGTGACCAAGTGCACCGTGACGCTCCACTCCCAGACACACCGACAACGCCGACTGCGATTAGGTCCTCCGAGTCATCCTCCATTACACCGCGTTTCAAGCCAGCCCCTCGCCTTCTCGATCGCCCCAACTTCGCTTGGGAGTTGTTTCTCAGCTCGCCGACTCGAGGTCTCACTTCCCCGAGCATGCACAGGCATTCGCACACGCGTGCTCATGATGAACGTCGTTGTCCATCCATTCGATCTCGACGCTCAGGTTGCTAGCTGGGCAAGCCTATTTGACGAGATCCAACAGCGTCGACTTTCGCATCTACTAGTACCGACTCATCCACACCCCCTCATCCCTCCACTTTCAAGGGGTGTTCTCCTTCTTACAACCACCCCCGAGGCGTCCTCCTCCCCCCCCACCCACAACAGCCCCGGCCACCCGCATAGCCGCACGACGCCAGAAAAACTTTAATGGCACCTGTCGAGAGTGTGATGAGCCAGGCAACGCGCGGAACACAGCCGCAAACGCTGCGAACACGTACGCAATAGCGCAGAGCCCACGAAGCCAGCGGACACATTGCAGGACCCACGGAACAAGCCGCTCGAGATGCAAGCTGGCGGAAAGGTCGAGAAAAGGCTGAAAAGCACAGGGAGGGAGCTGTAGAAACGGGAGGACAAGAAGCTTGGGCAATAGAGGCCACCAGCAACGATCCCACCACGAGCGACAGTGGCCACACATATACTTATCGACCACACGAACGCGCCACCCGCGGGGACCCAAGATGACCGACGAGGTCATGAAGACCACCAGGAAGATCAAATTTCCTTTGGCTTTAGCTATAGGTTCTCGGGGAGTGAGCGTCGAGACTCACGAAGCAAAGCGAAGCGCGCGCACATCCCCGACACATATCCGAACCCATCAGTGAGTCACTCGAGCGAGAGCGAGAGCGTCAAATGCCGATCGACTGCGCTGACAACGGAGAGTCGCAGGACATGCCAGATGGCCCAGACGACGTCGCGGATGGTCCATGACATCGCATAGGCCATCTACTAGCCTATACGCACGACGGTGATGTGCATCGGGACGGGACCACGCTAATCGAAGCGGTCGTGGCAAGCATCTACGATAAGGGTCAACAAACACCCGAACAGCCAGCTACGTACAGGAACACCCAATTGATGACCCAGAAAGCCAGGGCGCCGATGTTTCGAACTACCAGACATCGCTGACGAGACGGGTATGTCGGGAGCTCGCGCAGATGCGACGAACGACATGGACAGTAGCGAGGGCCCAAGCACGGAGTCAGGAAATGGCGAGCAGGCACCTCCAGATGCCCAAATGTAAGATGAGGCATGGAGATTGGGGTACGAGCAGTCGCGACGAAACCGGATGCACAAGGGTACCAGCTGGTGAACTCGACATGCTCACCCCGGTTGGTATAGACGCAACGAAGACGGGCATGGCGAGTCTGGCCATCGCGCACAGTCTCCCCATCGCCTCGCTCATATGGTTGTACGTCGCGCGCGTCGACACTTGGTTTATACACTGCTCACGCAACGTGGTTCTGCAGGATCGCGCTCTATTCTGTGGCGCTGGCGGTGCAGATATTCAGTCAAAAAGGACCTGCGACTGTCGCTGCACTTAGCTTCGAGGTTCTGTTGACGACCCAGGGGAGTCGCGAGAGCTCACGGACGACGTGACGGCGACGGAAGAGGTCCAGACGAGGCTCACAAGCGATCCGACACGACACCGGAAGCAGCGTGCAGTCCCGCGCACGTACATGTCGACCCAGGCGGCGGTACCGACGACAAGCGAAATGGACGCTTCGCAAGCGAGAGCGCGAGCGAAGTAGATGTTGGAGAGGTCGGGAGAGCCTGTCAACACGTGCAGGAGGAGCTGAGAGGTTGACGACGCGTCAAGCGGAGCCGACCGGGGGAAGGAGCGCATTGATGTGCGGACGATCGACGATGACTACTGCAAGAAACAATCAGCACGACAAAACAGTCAACAAAGACCCACTCGAGAAGCCCTCTGGCTCACGCCGACCACCTCTCAAATCCCTGGCACTACCCAACGGAGTACCGAACACGTCAAAGATACACCAGAGCCTCGAGCTCGAGGGGGAGTGGAAGCAGTGTCCGAGCTGCGAGCTCGAGTCCACCGGTGACGATGCGGACGTGCCAATGATATCAGGGTGCAACGGGGACACGTCAGAATGTGAACACGAAGACTCACCAAATCGACCCCAAATCGATCCAGACGATCCGAAATGCGACTGCCACAGCATCAGGGAAGGCCCCAGACGCAGTAGAAACGAACGCGCCACGTCGACATGTCGGGCTAGGAGGCCCCGAAGGGTACCAGGAAGCTAAAGCACGCATTGAGCACGATCGGAAGTGCCAAAACGAGGAAAAACGCATCAGAGAAATTGGGAGACGATGTCGGAAGGATGGCGCAGCGAGCGCGCCACGCCGCGACCCGAAACGAATCGAAACGGAGATGCTAGCCGGATACCATACGGATCAGCACCAGCAGCGCCGTGGCCACCACGAACGACATACCTAGGCCATCCATACCACTTTCAAAGCATACCAGACGACTCACTAACCATATCGACGAGGACGAACCAGAATGCGAATTAAACAAGTCATCTGCACCCGGACGACGACACCAGCTTACCACTACGCATGGCCACATTGGGACCGTACTGGTCAACTTGAATGTGTCGGATACACGCCTGGCGCGTCGAGGAAGCATTGCAGATTGCAATGCACCTGCGCCATGTTGCACAACTTGAAGTCGACGAGTGAGTGCCAGGCTGGCAGGCCGCAGCCTGAGATCAGCCGCAACTTACTATACTGCTGCATGATATGGACTCATTGATCACTTACACAATACCTATAGTCCTTTCCTTTCTCAAATAGAAGTGGGGTTCTACTGTAGTAGGGGGTCGGAGTGTTGGATAACTTCAATCATATATGTCGAACTTCAGTGGTGTGCGATCGTACAGCCACTGGTTACTTAATCGCACAGTAGTTACTAGTTACTGGACAGCTGTCAACTTATGGTAGTATGAAGTTCTTGAGATGTTTTGCTCGAATAATCATGTCTTGCTGTGGTGTTCTGGCCAGCTGTGTTGCTTTGAAAGGCTGTACAGTGTTGGATACTACTCATTTCCTTTATACTACTATGTACTGCTGAGCACATTTTTGTGGTTTTGCTGTGGTGTTCTGGCCAGCTATGTTGCTTTGCAAAGCTGTACAGTGTTGCATACTACTCATCTAATACTGTAAGCTCCAGGCGCCGGCGGCTAGCGTGCACCCACGTGATCGGGATGTCATGTGAGTTTGCCTCTGTGAGTGTGAGCTCATTTCCTTTATACTGCTATGTGCTGCTGAGAACATTTTTGTGGTTTGCTGATGCGCCCACTGTGACCTCCCGGCGGTACGCCGCACGTAACAGTCACGCTTCGACACTCAATGAGGCAAGCTCACACTCACAGAGGCAAACTCACATGACATCCCGATCACGTGGGTGCACGCTAGCCGCCGGCGCCTGGAGCTTACAGTATTAGATATTAGATGACAGCGAATCTCTGTGATTGGCAGAGTTGACAGAATAATAAGAACAACAATTAGACAGCATTACATCTCTGTGATCGTCAGAGTTGGCAGACTGACACGACATCTCATACCTACCGGGATAACTCGGTATTCTGGCGAGAAAGTCAGGTTTCTAAGATTGCATTACCACACCTCTATAATATGGCAGACTGGATTCGTGCTGACACGTCTGGCATCACCTGCCATGACATTACCATCTCAGAGCATATATAAAATTTGCCTTTTTTGTGATGGTTGGGGATACACTTGAGGCGTGGACGCACTATAATCGATGGGGATGTGCTACAGAGGGTGAGGATGCGTTCGAGGTACAGGTGAACGAAGCTTGCGCGCAAATTCGGTCGTTCGGTACTTGCGTAGACATTACCGATCAAGCCGGATAACCAGCCCTCGCAGCGGGGTCGCCTGCCAAGCTCGAGCCGACACCGATTCGCTTGTGCATCGGCGACTATAAAGGGAGCATCAATTTTCCGCTACTAGTGGGGCACGCAAGTCCAATTAAATCAAGGTACACCAACGTTTGATGCTTGATTGATCGCACGTTGACGTTTTGCCACCCTTAGCCCTGTCGATGCGCATGCGCAACGAGCACAATGCCGGCAATAGGTTTTCACTATGGTTGACGACGGCGTGCCAACATCTTGGGACGTCCACCGCATGAACCTCGATCGCTGGGCCCCGTTCAATCTCTCTGCACACCTAGGCGCGGCGACGTGCCTCATCCCATGCACTACCCCCACCCCCACGCTCTCTCACCGTGAGCGCGCCCTGCGGCACACCAACCCGACCCCAGATACCTTTGTCAACATCAAAGACTCGCTGCGCATGCTCCTTTTCTCCGCAGTGGGCGTGCACGGCCCCACACGTTCCGTTTTTGCGGTACGTGGTGCCACTGTCCCGCCATGACCTAGGCATGCACACGATGCTTCCAGATGCGTGGGTCACGCTGGGGACGGAGGCAGTGCAGCAGGCGCTGGGCCGCCTCAAGCTGCGGGACGTCGTCCCCCGGTCCTGGTCGACAAGGCGGAATGGGTGGGAATGTTGGAGCGACATTGATGACGAGGACGAGTTTGATTGGGTCGGTGGCATTTTGTCCTGGAGGCCGCCTTCATATCAAAAGTAAGTAATGCTCAACACGAGGCACAAAAAATCACCCTAGAAGATGCGGTGCTAAGAGTCATCGATTTCAGCCATCGATAAACGACCCCGCTTTTCTTTCTGCCCTCGCCGGCACGTTCTCCCGCTACTCCCTCAGGATGGATCCCGTTGACGACGCCTCGACTGTTGTGATGACTATTAATGGCGCACTCGAAGTTATCCCGAGGTCGGCGTTGCACATTATGTTCTTTCAATGCGCAGTTCTTCTCGCAGATTTCGCACCTTTTGTGTCGGTCGGGTCAGTCTTACTAGTCGCGGGTTTTCCCCCTATTTCTTTCTGATAATCATCGCAGGCCGGTGGCGGGAAATCTTCCCTGGTGAATCGCGTCTTTGGTGTCAGAACCGCCTACAGTAAGTGACCTTGGCCGGCGCGTGCCCCAACTTGGTATTAACTAGCCTTTCTTTTATTCAACAAGAATCTGAATATGCGGTGGCGAAGCCACTGTCGACCAGGAATTCAAGTCCGAAGAGAATCCATACTTTGTCTTGCGCGACTCGAAAGGACTGGAAGCCGGAGAGTGAGACGACACCACTTCCGATCCCGCAGCTAACATGGGGAAGGCATGCTAAGCCGGACTTGAAGGACAAGTTGCACGCAATCTGGCAAGTCACTTATCTGGAATTACTACGCTTGGCTCACAAGCTTGGCAACTAGTTCTTGTTTCTAGTTTTATGGGACCGCATCCTCATCGCCCCACCACCAGCCCCCGTTATCGCTGTTTTCACCAAGTGCGATGCGTTAGTATGCTCGAAGGAGTTGGAAGCAGAGGAAAACAATCCTGGCATGGACCCTGAGACGACACGCAAGGTCGGCAAGGAAGATGCTACTGTTGGCTTCATAGCCTCTGCGGGCTCTCTCACCAATTCCGCGACTGCGCTCAACATCCCTACCCCTCCCCGCGTTGGCATTTCCGGTAGGCAGCTCGACTTGGTTGTAACTGTGTTTACTACCTGTACAGGGGACGGAAACAGTCTAAGCCCCTGGGGTGTTTGACGGATGATTCCCCTGGCTGCTCTGGGGCGATTGGGACCTGCTCGTTGAACGTTGAGTCATGCCATTGGGTTTTTTTCAGTCCGCTTTATCATCTCAGCAATGTCATTCAGCAGCGGATGACCGGCGGCGCGCCAGTGCGATCTCTAGTGCCCTGGCAAGATGGTGCGCTTCCAGCGCCGGGCCCTCTCCGCCATGGTGCGTATCCCTCAAAAAGTACTGACGGACGATGAAGTGGCCCCGGGGTTCGTCGACTTCAACTCTCTGCGACGTCCACATTGATGGATAGATGCCCCTCATTCAAAATGAAAGACGACGTGCGCCCTGTTCGAAGATTCCCCAAGGGTACCGGGTGGATGCAACACCATACGAATGTCATACCCGGGAACCAGTCCACTTCAAATGGACACAGAACGCCTGGAAGCGTGGAGCTGGCAAAGCAAATTTGGCATGGACTGCGGATGGAAGTGATGAGCGTGCCGATGCCTAGAATGGCGAAACAGAGGCATGCTGGTGAGAGCTGCTGCTGTCTGTGCTCGAGCAGTTAGTCGAGGGATAATAGGGTGGTATTGCTGCGTGTCCGGTCCGAGTCAGATGAATGACAATAAACGCCTACATATACGCACTACATTGAATCAACCGCCAGCCCTCGATCTAACACAAAAGATCCAAGCGGGCAATCCACACGTAACTACCACCCTCTCTGGGCCTGGCTGATGCTGGTAGGGCTGCAAAAAAGCTAACGCACGGCTACACGGACGCTCCCGACCGAGGGTGCATCGTCGTTCAGTCGCTGTCGCTGCCCCTGGACGACAAACGAGAAAATCGACCGCAGCCGAAAAAAAAAACACCACCGCCTCGGTCTTTGTGCATCTTGACCGTTCTTGGAATCATCATTGGAACCGTCTTTCGGAGGGGGAGGCGGGGCCGATTCGGGTGGTTTGCGCTGCGACAAACCACGATTTTCCCAACGGGTGCCACGACCACTCGCTGAACTCGTACGCTTAGGCCCGGTGACATGTCTAGGAAGAGGATTCACCTCCTGGGGGCTTTGCCCTATACATATAGCGTGAGTTGAGGGCCCCCTGAACATCAGAACCTGGAATACTTGATCAGAACATCGGTCTGACCGTTGATTATGAAACAATACTTCTTTGGCCGTGGGAATTTCGACCTCGCATCAGCAGCAGTGCACCGGAGCATCGAGGGCGTTTCTGGGGCCAGCGACGGGGACGCATACCGGGAGGAGTGGGGGTGGGAGTGGGAGTAAAAATAAAATAAAAAAATAAAAGAAAGCTTGTACCGCCACGGCATGCACCGAATTGGGAGCACGGCGGCATATCACGTGCCACCTAAATGCTCCCTAGAAAGTTCCCACGCAAATTTGGACCGGCTTTCCACATTCCTGTGTACCGGGAGGCATGGCCCAGGCTCGGACCGGGTGCGCAATGCCCAGTCGCCGCAGTGCGGCGCTGTGGTTCTGGGTCCTTGAGACAGGCCCTCTGCCTCAACGGCCACTCCCCCCACGCCCATCGCATCCCTGCAACCGCACGCATCCTACTGGCACTAAACCTCACCTTACCAAGGTGGCAGCCCACCCAGGTTATCGCCCGCCAGCTAGGCGCGCTTTGATAGCGCCATAGCAGGCACATCCTGCTTCATCGCGCAGGGATGAAGCCATGCTTGCTCATTCCCTAGTGGGTTGCAGTGAGCATCATGACGTTCATACATCCTGCTTCATCGCAGGGGAATGAGACCACAGGTGCTCATTCCCCACTGTGGGTCGCAGTGAGCATCACAACACAACATTTGAATATCCTGCTTCATCGCAGGGGAATGAGACCACGGGTGCTCATTCCCCACTGTGGGTTGCAGTGAGCATCACAACACAACATTTGAATACCCTGCTTCATCGCAGGGGAATGAGACCATGGATGCTCATTCCCCACTGTGGGTTGCAGTGAGCATCATAACGTGGCATTTGAATGCCCTGCTTCATTGCAGGGGGATGAGACAAACTGTGCTCATTCCCCACTGTGGGCTGCAGTCACTGAGCATGCTCAAGGTCAGTATGCATAAAATTGTTGCTACAGGTGGTTTTGTATGTTGCCTAGTATGTAACTCATAGTTTCACAGAACAATTTGATTCTTTTGGCGAGTGATTCATTCCTTCCACCCTATGACCATTGCAAGACCTTCCTGCCAGTGGTATTCAGGCGTGCAAGGCATGCAAGCTGCCTTTGAATCCAAACTAAAGCTGAAATGCCAGTCTACTAGTAGGACCTTAACTCTGACCTCACACAACGTCATGATTCATGCTGAGGGCTATTTGCAGCCACGAAAGGCAGTGACCTGTTCGCGCTGCCACACAACAACATATCCAACTCCGGAGGGGTCACTGCTCAATTATCGACGAGGCTACTGTGCTGACGGTGTCAAACAGTCCTCCAACTTGAAGGTCGAGGAGCTGCCGCTATGGCCACAGCCCCAAATCTTCTCTGATCGGGCCTTCCATCCTACCGCACTGCTCAACACCCTCAAGGACCTCATCGAGTGTGTCAATGCCATTGTGCAACTTCCCCATGCTCTCACAGCCATGGAGACGAGGCGTTTGCTGCTCTCATCAAGTCTCGCCTCGTTCGTACCAATGGCGGTCACTTCCTTTTCCGCTTCTTTCAAGAGTTTGCTGTCGCTCCGAGTACTAGTACGCCTGACCCGTACTTCCACTGCACCTGGCTTATCTCCAAGAAGAGCGAGAAACCTAGGGTCACAGTTTTCAAAGCTTCCCTTCTCCCCTGCTTTCTTTCTTTCCGCATCGTAGGGTGTACTTGCAAGTCCTTTCATCTTCCATCCGTCTCTTTTCTTGTCTCCTTTCTCGCTTCATGTTATGCTTCCCGGGTTTCAAACCCTCAAGTTCCCTTCTCCCCCGTTTGCTTTCTTTCCGCATCGTAGGACATGGTTGCGAGTCCTTTGATTTTCTCCCCAGCTTTGCATCTCTTTTTTCTTTTCTTTTCTTCCTTTCTCAGCTTCAGGTACTGTTCCCCCCCGTCCGTTCTCGCTTCGGTCTCACAACGATGTGACGTGCTGCCATTGATTTCTTCTTCATTTTTCCCTTCTTATTTTTTGCCCCTTCCAAGTTGCGCTCGTGAGTCGTTCCTCGCCGAGATCGTCGCTTAATCATTCCGCGTCCTTGTGCATGGCTCCCATTGCTAATCTAATTCGTGTGTGCCCTCGCCCGCCACTCGCCTGCGTCCCTCCGCGCCCGTGCGCCCATGCGCCCATGCGTCCGTGCGGTCGGTTTGCTCGCGCGACGAGGTCGACTATGTCACGCGAGGGGACCGATTTCGGTCCTTCGGTCCTAACCGGACCACTTGGTATGACGAAACTGCCCAGCATATCGTCCTCGAGGGCCAGGGAGGTCTGCAATAAACCAGTTACTAGCACTGTGTCTCGCAGATGTTTGCGGACGGTTGTACTTCGCCGCTGTTCTCTGCACTGGGATTTATGGCGTCACCTGCGTGCAAACGTGAGTAGCATCTTCTCTGCGTACTTTCCTGAGCGCTCAGGCACGATTTCATTTGGATAGTTTCTATTATTATGTCCAGTAAGCCATCATCTCTCCGGCGCCTCCCTCACACCGAGCGTCTTCCTGCAAGCTATCCGCACGATCCTCGGTCCTTGAAGCCTTTCGTGCGTTCATTTGAGTATGCCCAGAGCTTTAAATGGCGTTTTCCTTGATGTTCTCCTCGGGAGGCACTATAGTGGCATGGTCAATAACCTCTGCGAGCACGAGAGCCCTGTTAATCCTTTGCATGGCGAGCACGGGTTTGGATGGTATACTGCCAGTGGGTGCCGTAGGCAGAGGAAATGATGGAAGAGTGCCTCTTGGTTTTGCAGGTTTTTGGACGCTAGGAGGAAGTTCTTCGTCCTTCAAGGCGGATATCTCTTCAGATACACTGGCATCTAGATCCTGGTCCAACTTTCGCCTTTTCATGGGGGGCAGGACGGGTTGTTCCCCTGCGATTGGTTCGTCCTCACCGGTGCCTTCGGTGTCCATCTTATCGGCGACCTCCTCTTCATCGCTGTGATGCTCTTCTTCTCCCTCGGATCCCGAACTCGAATGGAGAACATCTTCTGGCTTGCGAGGCGTTGAGGATTTCCGCGCCTTTCCGTTTTTTTTTTCCGCTTGAGGTACTCTTTCGCGTTTTTAGAAGGCGGAGCAAGAATCCAAATGATTGTAGCACTTACTTCCGACGCTCCAACCTTGACTGGCTGAGGAACCTCTGGCGTAACCATCCCCAGCTTAGAGACGGTGAAGGACTGATGCCAAGAAAGGAAACCCTAGTTGACATGCCGAACTCTTTCGAACAAGCCTCGACGTTCCAACTTCCGGAAAGTTGGCACTTAGGTAAGGCGCCAGGATCAAGGAGACTTACATAAGCAACAAAGAGCACTCCACGGGGTCCGGCTCGTCCTTCCACTCTTCCCCGTCTTCTTCGCGGTAGGTTGCCTGAACCACCACCACCACCATCTCTTCTCGCCGTTCTCGCGCACGCCAAAATTGTCCAGTCTCCATCCAACAACGTCTCTTCGGTGTTCTCGGTCCGAGGTCCAACCTTCTTCGCGCTTCAGTACCTGCTGGAAGCGTTCAGCGCGTTCGGTCGCCTGGATATGCGCTGCTGCTAGATGCGCATGTCATAACCGCTCGAACCACCCTGGACCATCAACACCGGCTGCATCCACGCCGACTGGTCCCACGCTGACACGCTTGACCCGTCTTGCGACGCGGCGGGTCCGTCCGTCCGGGGCTTGAATGTGCTAGTGATGCCCTTCCAGACGGCCTTGGCTTTTTCACGTTGCTCCTTATGTCACTGCGCGCGCAAGAGGCGTTATCCAGTTGCCCCGGACGCAGCTTCATCATCACCATGATCACCTATAGCTGGCATGTCATATAGGAGGGAGGTGGTGAGCTTTGCAGGATGACTCGGATATCTGAGGAACTCACCATTGGGATTCTCTTTATACTCCAGCTGGGCGGGTCTTTGGTCAAGTTGTTTCTTTTGGCGACGGCATGATGCTCGCCAACTTTGAAGCGACAATATCGGCGAGTGTTGACGGTGGCCGGCGCGAGTTACCCGCCAAGGCAACTTATGTGATTTGCCTACATGAGGTTCAGGGTAAGATCGTCTGTCGCCGTGTCCCAAAAAGTGAGGTGAACAGCTTGAAAGAGTAATATTTATAACGATTCGAGAAGATGGAAGGTGGCAGGTAGATGGTGGAAGGAGACATGAAAGAGAAGTGACGGATTTCTCCAGGTATGTTGTCCTTTGTCTCCCCTTGTTGTCGTTGGTTCAATGCGCTGCTACTGCCACAGACGATCGGTTTCTTCTCGCTGTATTGCATGACCCAGCTACTTGATCGCACGATGTGCTTGTGTGCTAGTAATCTAAGGATTTTCGTTTCGCATGATGCAGCCTGTTTCTCGTTCAAGACACGCAGTTGTTACTGTACAGGTGTACGTCTACGTCCTTCCATTCCTCTAATGGTGACCACGAGGTGAGGTGATGAGAGGGTGAGTGCTGGTGTGCAATGAGGACGGTGCGTCTGTGCACGTCAGGAGACAAGGAAGACAGTGCGCGACGGCGTCGGAGCATGCGTGCACGTTGGGCGAGGTGGGCGGGCCATGCATGACGAGCTAAGGGCGCCAATGCGTCGGGCGAGGTGGCGGGGCAAGAGCGAACGCCATGCGCATCGGATGTTAGGGCGGGTGAGGGCGAATGCGGGCAGCCAAGGGCAATGAGCTGAGGTGCATCGGGGGAGGCGCTTGGAACGGGGCACAAGGGGATGCAGGAAGGCAGAAGTCGAGCACGAATGAGGCTCGCGAGGGGCCCAAGTAGAATTTGTGACCCAGAGGCCCCTGCGAGAGGCTGGGTCTGAGAAACCTATTGTCGCCTACAATGAGAAGTGCTATGCTCCCAGTGTTGAGGGTCATGGTTGGCACGTAATAAACAATGATTCGAAAGTCTCAAACAAGTTTTCTAAACTACTCTGTATTAGTGGAGACTAACTCCCACTCCTCAGATTCCGAAGCTGAACAAGAAGTAATAACCTGGGACTTTTCCTCTAGGATCGCTAAGAACGGACGAACTAGGTCGCACAGATACGCCTCAAACAGCTCGTAGGGATCCTCTGGCGATGACTTGATGACTTGACGAGCACGGATCATCAGCAAGGCATCAAGGTACTTGGAGGCCAACTTCCAGTTCTCTTCATGACCTTTGCCAGCTTCAAGAGTCTCACGTGTTTCGCCTACCAAAAAGGCTGACTTCTCGTTCTTGCACCCAACAGCATCGACTTTCAGCCATGCATCCAACAGTCGACCATGTTTGCGATCCTTGCCGTCGTCATACTGAAGGCTGACCCAGACCAGGACCCAAATGAACGACTCCGCATCGTGTTTATATTCATGATTCACGTGGCCTTCCAGCGCTTTGTCTTCAAGGAGGCGCAATGCCATGAACGGCACTGTGCCGGTACGTTCGGTTCCCGTAGCGGTCGTACAGGTTGACGCCAGGTCGAAGTCGTTCAACACACCCCAGATCTTCCCATCCCGATCTCTATAGTACATCAGATTTGACGGGCTGATGTCTCGGTGGTAAACCCCCTTCTTCCAGAGGGCGAGGTGACCTTGATTGAACAAAGTAAACAAACCGATCAAATATAGGGGAAATACATTAACTCACACTTCACTGTCTGCCACCATGCAAGCAAGAAGTCGCGCCCAGAGAGTTCCGTGATGGGTCTCAATTTTCGAAAAATTATCGTGTACAGAACGCGTGCTCCTTTAGGATTAAGGTCGAGACGCTTCCGAATCTTGGCCGTGGAGGTATCCTGGAATGATTTGTACCACAACAGAACCGGGATGTGTCCCTTGATGTCTTCATCATTTTCTTCGGCGATATCGTATACTCTCTTCAAGATATTGGGCTCGCTCGTGCGCGCGGCCTCCGTCCAGAAAACTTTGACAACTAGATCATCCTTGTCGGAGAGCTTGTCACACTTGACAGAGAACAAGTTCGTAGCCCGACCGTTCAATCCATAGTGCGGTTTTCGTTCCTTGTCTGATAGTTCAAGCGTGACGTCAATCTCTACATCCTCGTCGCCGGTGAGGATCGTCTTGTGGGATCCGGGTCGAGGCCCAAAATTTGGGTCTATACTTGGATGCAAGCCCCAGTGTTGCTCTCGGAAGCGTTGCATCGCGAGAAGGAGGACTAGGAAACGAGGAAGGTCCTGGATGAAATTGAATCCGGAACATTGAATGCTGCCCTGACGGTCATAACGCCAAAAGTAGAGGACGTCACCTATCATGCCACATAGGTAAACGAGCCATCAAGGAAGGATGTGATGATACGCACTAACGACGATGAGACCAAATACATGGAGGCGAGCGGTGTGAGCAGTAAACATTTCTGCTGCGTAGTAACCTGCCTGGACGATGGCAGGTTGCTCTTTCAGTTGTAGTTGCGACGGCTTCACGCGTTTGGGCCGAGATTCAGGAAGATCAAGATGATCAGAACTCCTTTTAAGAGTGTTTGAATCAGGATTGACAGTTCCAGGTGCCTTGGTTTGACGAGAAGATCGACGGACTGTAGAAATATTAATATTATTATGAAGTCAACATGCCGAAGTGCTCACCAGGGGGAGGCGGTGGAAGATCGACGCCGGAGGGCACAAGTCCCTCTGGAAGCGCGTCCGGGTCTAGCTCGCTCAGAGTATCCAACGCAAGATATTCTTGTTGGGGCGGGGTATATTTCTGCGAACGGTACTCTCCCGGAGGAGGTTGCATTTTACTTTTTGCTTTCTTGAATTCCACAAAAGTGCGGACGTCACGCCACTCGAACGGCTGGGTCTTCTTTGGACTCGGAGGCTCCGTAGCTAGTTTAAGGAAGCGCTCCTTTTGGGTATAAATGTTACCCGGCTGTCCATCCTCATCACAGACGTCGTTTTCGGATACTGCGATGACATCTGGCTTGCGTTCAGAAACACGGTCTTGGTATCTTTGGTGTATCACCATCGGGTCGTGAACCTGAAAACAGACTGCAGAGCCTCCGGCCGACCGAATATCTTCAATATCGAGCTGCTCGAGAAACAGCAGTGCGGTGTTGGCCGCCGTCACGAACTCAGGGTATAGCCCTTGCTCGGTCGTCATTTCTGAGCTGCGCAAACCAATCAGTATTCGTCAGGAAATAGTGGGAAAATCGTACTATCTTCCAAGAGCTTCTTTGATTTCGTGGGGTCCCTTCAAGCCGTCGACCGGTGTCGTCTTGTCCGTGCCGTTGCAGAGAGGAAGGACCTTGTCCAAACATTGCTGAAGCAAGCGCGTCTTGTCGGCGTCTGTGACTGATTCTTGCGACTTGTTGGTGCAATCCACGAGGAGATCCGTCAGCATTTCGTCAATGCCACACCTTTCAAACTTTTCAACATCTCGCGTGATCCACGGGCGAATATCATCCACCCTGTACGCAAACGTTGAGACGAGGTGAAGTAACAGGGAACGGCACACTCACTTTACGCCAAGAGTATTGATGTGCTCGCCGATTGTAGCCGAGCCTTTTGCTTGTGGGGTGCTTTGCAAAGAAGAAGGGTTGACTTGTGGTCGCCGTGGTGGCGAGGTTGTTGGATCCTCAGGCTGAGCCATACCTCGACTCGGAGGCGGTATCAAAGAGCACGTGCGCTCACCACATCGGAGTTTGAGAAAAGTGCTGTGCTATTTTCATCGATCATTGACCAGTCGACCATCGACCAGCCGACTCGCGACTGCTCACCAACCTCATGCCGCCCTCGCCTCTCTCTCCGCCTCCCCCACCACACCCATATCCACCGTCGTTGACGCCTTTGCCACCGCCAACGACGCTCTCAACCGCTACACCACCACCATCGACCTATGGTGCCAACAACTCGTCGCCTTCAAAGACCTCGAAGACGACCTCGCCGCCATCGTGTGCGACCATGACATCCTGTTCGTTCTAAAATTATCCATGGCCTAATGCCCCCGCTCACCCACCACATGATAGCGTCACCCGTCTCTTAAAAGCCTCCAAATCGACCCGCGACGCCCACCGTACCTCCTGCATCGGCTCTGCCTCACTTTCTTCCCCTCCACTGCCACTTCCGCCTCCGGGCCAGCGAGCACAAACCCGAAACTCACACAGGCCCAGACAGAGCTATAAGCATGCGAAGCCCACTGGCACCTCGTCGCCAAGGAACGCGAACTCAACGCCCGTCGCATCAGCATCACGCGCGACGCCCTCGGCGCTCGCTGTTGTGCCCTCATCGACTGCGCGTGGGTGAGGTCAGAGATGGGCAAACAGGGCCTCACGGTGCTGCAGGCCCTTGACGCAGCATTACGAGTACGTTCCCCCAGTTGGCTCTACGCTACCCTATATGCGCCCTGACCGAACTCATAAAACAACAGTCCCAAAATCTCGTACCAACCCCACCCCGTGCACATCTGACAACTCGTCCCTCACCCCTTCCCAGAGCGCTTCTCAAACTGCTGCCAGGACCCACGAAGGTCCGACAGCCAAGGAACCCATGCACCCGATGGCGGAGGCTGAAACTAAGCCACTACCACGCTCGTCACGCATCAACGACGACGATGGCGACCTCACCCTCACGTTGCCTCCCGCACATGTCATCTTCGAGGTCGGATCACCGCCACAGAATGGGAAGCATCGCCATCGTCGCCACAGGTCAAACAAACCGGATGGGTCACGAGGATGGATGTACGAGTCAGGGCGAAAGGTGGGCAAGAGGATTCAGACAAGGTGCCGGTGGAAAGGTCGACGCCCAACGTGGCGCGAGCCCTTTCGGGTGGGGCATGCCTGCGCAAAGGTCGACCCAGTGCGTCCGCGCGCGAAAACGGGCTCACACGTGTGCCATCGCAGCGTGCTGGCGTGGACGGCTGGATTATAGACACGCCAGGCCTAGCCGTAAGCAGATCGCAAACGCGCGGTGGGACGATGAGACGCAAGAAAAAATCTGTAGCTGAGAGGAAGCGACCAAGGACACTCAGATGGTGAGCTCGAGAGAGGGCGTCTGTCATCGGTGCCTGTGTTGGATATAAAAGCGCCGGAAGCAGCAGCGACACCGTCCGTACCCAGAAACGTCTGTCGTTGCTGGCTTGTCGTCGTCGTTGGTCTAAGTTATCCCCCCGATCATATCAACGCGGTCATCACACGTACAATCCATTTTCTCGAACTGCTCACGTGTTATCTGGGCGTCAAGCTCCCTTTCAAGACGGAATGAAGCATGGGGTTGGGCGGCCTTGGATCTATGTTGGCAAAGGCGGGGAGTCGGGTAGCCGGGCCAAGTATGTACTCTAGTCCATTTTCCGTTTTGCCCGTGCAGGGCTCTGACCGTCGACTTGACTAGATGGAGGATAAAACTACATCTCACCGTGTCCCCCACCGCGTCCACGTCCACCGCCTCGACATCGCTTGTGCAGCAACCGCTCCCGATGGTCCATTCGTCCTCGGCATGGCAGCCATTGATGGTATCCTGATGCGTCTCAAATTCTTCCTGATGGAAATGTCTGCCATCCGATGGGTCACCCGCGTGCGCAACCTTGCCTATTCCCGCGTGCTCGCTCAAGATAAATCCTGGTCCGCCTCTCCTGCACATTCACCTGCTGCCGTTGCGCAAGGCATGATTGAAAATGCTGATGATGCACGCACCCTTCTTGCCACTGTCCTCGGCCAGCCGGTTGTCGTCGTTGCTATGATAGGCATTGGCCTGATATGGGCGACGGTGTGGGGCTGGTAAATGACCCTCGTGGGCATCGCTATTTGCCCGGTTTTCGTTGCGGTCATGACTCTTCAGGCTGGATTGGTCGCAAAATGCGAGGTTAAGAGCAAGTGGGCTCGCGAAGAAGTTGCAAGGATCTACTACGAGGTATGTCGGCCTTCCCTTATCGTCGATCCGCTCTCTAATCCATCTTGACAGACGATCCTGAATATTCGTAGTATTCGTGTCATGTCCTTGGAACCAATTATGCAGTCGCAGTTCGACAAAGCTGCTTCTGCCTGCTTTTCCATTGGTTCCCGCGGCGCATTCGTTGAGGGTTGCTCATATGGTGTCGCATCCGCTCTCATATACATCGCGGAAGCATTGTTGTTCTACGTCGGAGCAGTCCTAGTTGCCAATGACGCCTACACATGCCTCAGGATGGTCCAAGCTCTCAACCTTGTCGTCTTTACCATGACAATTGGCAGTCAGGCCATGGCGTTCACTCGAAGGGTTGCCAAGAGCGTTCAAGCCACCACAGATCTCTTCCAATACGTCACCCTTCCGACTAAAGGAATAAGCGAGTCACAGCCTGAGGGTATACTCCGCCCATCAATCACTGGCGACCTCGTCCTGCACAATGTCTCTTTAGCGTATCCCGCAAAACCCGATACGCCCGTGCTAAAGGACCTGTCGCTAAGGGTATCTGCCAGTGAAGGCGAATGTGTGGCGTAGGTACCTCTGGGTGTGACAAATCGACCGTGGCCTCCCTTTTACAAAGGCTATACGAACCCAGCGCCGGCACAATCGCCATCAGCGGACATGAGCTCCGTCTGATGGATGTCTTTCACCTCCGGAACTATGTTGCCGTCGTGAACCAAACGCCCAACCTCTTCGACGGCACTATTCGGGAGAATAACCCTTACGGCCACCTCGGGGAGTTGACCGATGATGACTTGTCGCTCGCTCTGTCTGTCCTATCAGCCACGAATACAGTATGCCCTTCAACGTCCATCCTTTGGCTCATCCGTTCACCTAGGTCATATCTAGGTCATATCTTATGCGCATCAACTTCGAGGTACAACTTGGTGAAAAGGTATGACAGCGTCTGGGACAATAAATTGCCTCTTGCTAATTCCGCGGAACCGTAGATTGGTATACTCGGCAGGACCGGTTCTGGAAAGAGTACGCTTGCACTCTCGTTCTTCCGATTCGTGGAGGCAACGGAAGGAAAGATCCCATTGGTGGGGTCGATATTTCCAAGATCTGTTTGACGCACTTACGCGGCAAGGTCACGATCATTCCTCGTGAGTGCTTTATATTTCAGCCCGCATACACGTATGTTTACCATTCGTCCAGAGGATCCCACGATTTTGAGTGGAACATGCGGTCTACGTTGGATGTGTTTGACGAGTACCAAGATCCGAACATCGTGGGTGCGATTTCATTTTCTTTCTCGGCAGAGGCTGAACGTTATTTGATACCCTCTGAAGACGCAGAAGAATCGGCCGACACGGTCAACATCAATGTGTTCCGTAACCTCGAATCCCATGTTTCTGAGGGCGGCGACAACTTCTCCACCGGGTACGTCTTCATCTCAGGGTTTTAGACGTTGCTTCCCTCATGTTGGTCATCCGCAGTGAAAAGCAGCTTCTGTGCATGGCGAGAGCGATTCTGAAACGGTCCAAGGTGTTGGTCATGGACGAAGTAAGTGTCTATGGCGGGACTGAGGTGTCTGACATGACCGGCCTCTTCAGGCTACTGCAAGCGGCGAGACGGAGGAGAGAGGAATGGAACACCCTATCGCGCTACAAACCCACCCCACCCCCGCCGCAGCCCGCGCGGGCCCCCGCGG
>JBBPOC010000237.1:0-22102 GCA_038091235.1 Tylopilus rubrobrunneus | reverse complement strand
TTCCTCGTAATCGTAGCAGTCGACTTCGGCAGTATCTGTATAGAAGTCCTCCTCCTTGCGAGACACCGTACAGAACTGGCCATTACCCCAGCGCCCCTCCAAGTCAACAAGTTTCAGCGTGGAATCAGAGCCACGTTCAATGCACTGAGAAAGCGTGAGTCGACCTCGAGGTGCTTTGCGCGTGGAGAGCGCGTCGCACAAGGATTTGCAATCGGCACTCTCGAACGGAGCGTCGTCAACCGCGGGCAAGAACGAGATGCCACGGAGCTCCAACTCCTCTAATGCCGGTACGAGAATATGGTCTCGATCTCGATTAGAGTGTTCATCCTCGTTCTCCGCCAAGTTGCAAGGAGTAAGTGAGACTCGGATTTGGGATATGAGGTCTGGCATGAAGCCCTCAATCAATTTGAGATACCGCAGTTCTGGGAGTTGTTCCAGTAAATCCGTCCAGAAGGCTGCAGAGACTGGTGGACCGCAGACCAGGACGCTCCGAGCTTGGGACAAAGACACGGAGGAACAGATGCAGCTGAAGATGTGCTTCCTATCGGCTACTGGTCGGCCGTAAGCGAGCGAGATCCGGAGCGGAGCACTACAGGATGAATCTGGGCAATCACCACTGGCAAGGCAAGGATCGAGACTACGTTCTGCTGTACGGAAGATGGCTAGGGTGCTACCAAATAGTGTTTCACAGTTTTCGATAATCACAGAGCGAATCGCCGGTGTCGATGGGGCCTGATCTGACAATACGCTGTGCCTTTGTTTCAGGAGCGCATATAGCGGAACGTATTCCTCAAGGGAGGAGATGTGTTCAGGAGAAAAGTCCAGGCCGAGCATGATTTCAGTTTTCGAAGAGATGATGATGCAAGACAGCAACGCAATGATTACCGAGGGTTGATCGAAGATCGAGAGTTGGGAAAAATAGGGTAGATTGATTTTCTGGAAACTATGAAACCCTGCGCTGGAAAGAAAGCCAGTAGCGCTCAGGCTGGTGAGGGCATTGCGGATAGATAGACACTGCAGATTTCGCATATGACTGAGCATAGCTAGGAACTCGGTGGTATCTTGCTGAAACTGAATTGCCCGTGGAACATACTCGAGACTGAGTTTCGTCAAGTCATCCAGCTTCAGCGAAGGAAGAAACACTGGACAGTGTCCGAGATAGAGTGTACGGAGGGCCAGTGTATCTCCATCAAGATGCAGAGGTGACCAATTGGAATGGTCCCTTGCTCGAAGGGCGAGGGAAAGATGTCGGAGACGACGAGCTCGTGAGGCGAGCTCGGAGAGAAATGGATGCTGGAGATCAACGACATAGTCAAGGCGGAGGTCTTGGATGCGTTCTACATGGCCCATTACTTGCTCCAAAAAGCAGAGTCCACGACGATCTTGGTCCCAACCGTCAAAGTCGGCACACAAAGCTACCTTCAATAATGCCTGCTTCGATCTGGCCAGTAACTCCTCTGTCCAGCGCGGTGATGTGACAAAAAGGTAGGTCCAGAGAGTTGAACAATCGAGAGCGACACTGCGCCAATGACGGCTAACATATGACACATCGACCCAACTAGGCGCCGTTGAGATCGGGCGGGCGTAATGTTCATGAAAGTAGTCATGAGCGTATTGGATGAATATGGCTTGAAGTATCTCGTTTGGAAGGCGAGAAATGAAGCTGAGGGGGCTCATTTTGACGTAGGGGTTGGACTGTCCCCTAACGTTGACGTACTAGCATAGGAGGCTGACTGCGCGTGGGCCCGGGTGGCTGACTCGGAGACGGTGTCATCCACGTGCCTATCAACACAGATGTCCACCCTTTCTAACCGTCGTGCGCTGTTGGTACTTAGATTTTGTTGTGGTGCATGTTCTATAATGCAACCTATGTTCGCATTCATCGTACTTGCCAGTCGGGGACTTGGCGCGTGAGCCACTACGAATACGCAGGGCCTTGGTTTACGCTTGCAAGGCCGTGGGAATCTTGCAAGGTTATTTCAGATCGTGTCGACATCGACTCGGCAGCAACTGGGCCCGGCGCATCTGCAACAACAGATTTCATCGACATGGCTCATAAAAAGCGAACGATCTCAGATCTAACAACCAAAGACACGAGCAGGCTACGCCTAGCTCTAATTGCTTTTCAGGAGAATCTGGTAGAAACGGATGAAGACTTGCCCCCAGAGCTTATCCCTGCCCTGAAGAAACTTGCGGCAAAGCTCCAGGTTGTTCCAATAAGTATATCAAGCTAGAAACACAGAAACGGCTATCCTTATACGAACATACAGCACATCTCCTTTTCTCGCGTCAACGATGACATCTTCAATCGACTCGGAATTGCACTGAAACCGATGACCCTACTCTCTGAGCGACGCGAGGAGATAGAGGCTCTTGGCCTTGCAGAGAAGGAAGGAAATTGGTTAACCGTCGATGCAACCAAACAACTGCTGCGTTTGATCCGCGATCATGTCTCCAGAGTGGTGAGCTTGTACTGCTCTTTATTCTTTGTTCACTACCCTTATTCTCCCTCTCAGAATGAAGCAGGCTCTAGAGTTTTAATCAACACGTTTCTGCTACGTTTGGCATCCGTTATGGGCCACAACGAGGCAGAGGTTAACATCATCCCCGAGTTTCCCATCTCTAGGACGACATTGCAAGGCCATTCTTTCGGCGGCGTTGTAGACTTTTTAGTGACGCAGGCTCATTCAAAATACAACAGTTCGTCCAGAAAACAACTTTTGATCATACTGGCTGATAAATTTCCACAAGACTTGTTGCTTGAAAATCCTGTCACTGCTCTTGCACCGCATAATGCCCGCGTAGCGCAACAACATGCCAACATTTTCGAGGCGAAACGGGACAATGTGGCAGTAGCGCTCCCGCGAGCTGTTGTGGCGACTGCTTCGTACTGTAAACAACACGAGTAAGTAGCCTGCTTTACTTTCAACAAAACTCATCGAGTTCCTCCCTAGGTTATCCGTCATGAGGGGCTGTATCACGAGTGGAGAACAGTGGTCCTTTTTTGTCTATAAGACCGACGCGCCAGATCAAGGGTCAGTGGCCATTGCACGCGAGATAACATTAGGATCCAATTTCGAGAACCTTCCCCTTCTTTTTGGCCTTTTGCGTGATTGGGTATGGCATAATGGTCTTTCGATCCGTCTTGCACAGTCTGACATGTTGACAGGTGGAAAATGCAAGAACATATCAGCAGAGATTTTTTGAGATCATAGATTAGCCACCTAATGGCTACGAAATCCGGGGATTCAAAGGTCGGAACGTCGATTCCCGCATTCAAGTTACTGTTACTGTGGTTGACAATGTGATGCTGTAAGGCTCCCGCTCCTATAGTACTGACGCAAGGGCACGATCGTGTATATGATCCGCATGTTCTTCGTGCGACTTTGAAGAATGAGGGAATATGGGGAGGTCACGGCGCTGTCTTGTGATCCGAGTCTAGCCACCGTCGCCCACATTTGCAACAGCGACCCCGATCGAGTATGCTCCGCTAAGATTGTCGCCCGCGTCGAAGCGGATTTAAATATTTAACGACCAAGCTGAGGCAACAGACTCCGTCTAGACTCTTCCTCGATCCCTGGCAACCTGGAGTGATCGCCACATTGATCCGTGCTAATTTACTAGTGCTGAACCAATATGATTCCCATCACCCATACAACCATCCCGTCATTTGGCAAACCAGCAGGATCGTAAACTGGACACACGTCGCATCATATACCAGATACGCCCGCCGTCCGCCTACCAAAAACGCAGTCAGAGCTACTCCAATCCATCCCCACCGCAATGGAAATTGCCACGTTGCCCTATCGCGCAACACGATTAAAAACGACGAAGGTCCTGGGAAAGAGAGGGTACGCACATCACGTCGAGCGACCAGCCTCGTCCAAGGAGATCAACGAGCACCAGCCATGGTATGATTTTGAACACGTTGTGGTCGCCGTTGAACGACGTAGTGTACCCGGCCGTTTGGATCGTTCGTACCCATGCAGCCAAGACGGGTGCAACCAGAGGAAGGAGCCATGTCATAAGCAGCAGGATGTGCGTATTTTGATTGTATACATTCACAAACGTCGATTTCAGCGAGTGGCTGGAAGGGCTCGATCGATCCGCCGGAGTATCCGACGTCTCGTCACCCCCTTCGCACAAGGGCACGGAATTCGTGGGCGTATTTGCAAGCGTCGGGACAGAACCGGGGTATGCTTTGGCTCGAAAGGTTGCGTTGCAGTTCAAAAGTTGGATGATCCAGCATCCAAGGAATGCCACCTGCCACGGCACCAACAACAATATGAGCACAAGCACCAGAGCCATGGAGATAACCGTGCTTCGTTGCACGCCGATGTCTTCGCGTTTCCTGCTCTCCGTTCGTCAGCTTGGAGTTCGAGAAATACTTGTTACACTGCACCTTTGAATAGGCCGCCTCCCCAGCAATCTGAGTGGCCACATGAGGACTACCAGCAGCCACCAACTGACGCAGACCATCCCGGTCGCTACACCGACGACAAGCATTCCCAGCGCCACGCGCAACAGCCCCAACTCGTCACCGATGCCAAGATAATAATCGGAGCCAAACGGGAGCAATGCGCTCAATCCAACAAGTGCCATCAACGCGGGCATACGGCACCTCGTAAACACAGCCAAAGAATCCTGGACGGAGAGTTGCTGACCATCTAGATCCCATGATTGAAATAGAAGAAGCGAGACAATGGCGACACCCCAGCCGAGTAACGTAGTAGGATACCGCGTACTTAGTCTGCCCAGTGAGGCCCACCAGTCGACCGAAAGGAACACTTCCGTGACATCTTGACAGCCTGCTCCAGAAGCGTAGATCGTGAGATCCAGCCCATACGATGGCGTGGAGCGTAGACGAGGTATATAAGGAGCAGAAGAGTGCGTGTGGAGGAAAATGGGTCGGCCCGACTCGAGACGATAATAATGTAACTCGGCGTCGTGCGAAGTGTGGACGAGCAGCGGAGAAAACAGGGGGGCTTGAAGAACCAAGTACATTTCAGCATGCATTCTCGGGAAGCTGTTTTACGAACGATGACTTACTGGTACATGACGAATCTGCCGTCATTCTAGGGGTGAGCCTATACACAAGTAGTGCGGTAGCCGAAAGTTGCGGAAGACTGATTTCTGTCTTCCAGCCCACACTAGGACGAGAGAGCGATATCTCCACACCCCTCAAGAGCAGGTCTGCAAAAAACAGATTTACACATTTGTCGTGAGAGAAAAAGAATCGTCACGTACCCCCGAGGCTGAGGTCTTTTTTGACATTGCGAGGTTGGTTGAATCCCCCCGCGACCCAACCACGACCGTGATCACTAGCATCGACCGTAACCCCTACCCAGCCCTCTGATCCATGCGGGAGCTCGGCTTCGAAAAATACGAGGCCCTCGCTTTCATCTGCTCCTTCGTCTGGCATTGGAAAAGCTTTTCCAGGAAGTGGTGACGGCAGGAGTCTTAGCGTAACCGGTGGAAGCTGGTCGCACGATACGCTCGCATCCGCGCCACGTTCCGTGCAGTGATAAACGGACACGTGCAAGTCGAGCGCATGGTGCGGAGATACACTCGAGATGCGCCCTTGAGACACATACAAGACAAAGGTCCAAACATCCTCCTTAATTCCGGAGTCCGGTATAGGCAGAAGGTAGGTCCGTTTTCCGATGGGGCGATTGGCGACAAGCTGCACGTCCTCCGAGAGCGCTTCGTACTCTCCCTTCTCGAGGGTCAACCCCAGAACGGCATCGCCACCATGCGGCGGGAGCAAACGCCCGTCTCTCAACCACCGATCCAGTACGCGCACGAGCTCCTCCGCGGCGGCCGTCCGCGCCACGCCAAGCTCCAGCGCAGCCCTAGCCACGCGCCACCGCACCTGATGGCACCACACCATCTCGCGATGCCCCACGCCCGTCCATGCGCCTTCGAGCGCAGATGTGAACACCGTCTGTCGGTAGACGCTCTTCGATGTATCCGGCAGAACGCACGACTCGGAAGGGATCATCATGTCCGCCGCACCACCACAAATGGACAGGATCGGGGTCTCGTCGTCACGCAACGCTTTTTGGTTTCGGGCGTATATCTCCTCAATACGCGCGTCGAAACGCGCTGGGGGAAGCGTATGCGGGGTGGACATGGTGATAAGCGCGGTGATGTTTTCAGACGGGAGAAGCGCAGTGCCCACGATGCCGCCCATAGAATGGCCCATGACCAAAATTTGGGTGGCTGGAGGGTAGCGAGAGAGGATGTATTCCACCGCCGCAGAGGTGTAGGCAATCTGAGAATCGAGTGTCGAACCGTGGAATGCGGAGAGGTCTTCATTGAACTCCACTGTTATATCGTGTTAGACGTGGCATGCGAGAGTGAGATTTGGTAGGAGGAGCATACCGGCATAGAAATCCAACGGTTTCGCATCGCGTCCCGCGAATTCAGGCGACACGGCGAATGGCGAAGAAAAGTATTGTCTTGCGGCGGACGACGCTATGGAGCGCACCTGGTGTGATGATCCCGCATTTCCTGGTATGAAGAGGACGGGCAAACCTACTGCCTACCTCATTCGGGAGCAGCTCGTTAGCTATCGTCGCGGCCAAATGCACCTCATCAACCTCACCTGGTTCGGTTCCCATCCCACTTCACGGTATAGCCAGAGTGAGTATCGGCTGGCGAGTGGTGTCCAAGAGGAGTTGAATTCTGACTGGAGGATATATGAAGGCGACATCCACGACATTCGACATCCTTGGGGTGATAATGAACGTGGAAGGTCAGATGCAGCACGAAAAAGGCTGAACGCTATGCACGAAGCGAGCAAGCCCAGGATTGTTGGTGCATTGCTTGACATGGTAGACGTCTCTATGAGAACACCGACCGGCATTCGGTGCATCACGCATAATAATGATGTTCAAACTTCTTCCATTCGCCTCTATGACAAGAGAGAAAGCTAGTCACCGCAGCACACTACGGTATAATAAAAGAACATGAAAAGATGCGACAAGTGAGACAATGCAAATGATGTGACGTGGAAATACCCGACAAGACCAGTGGGTAACTATGCATCCTGGACGGCAGGTACAGGAAGGACAAAAGGAAGGTAAGGGACACCATTTACTCGTCTGCATGGGCATCAGCAACGTCTGTCGAGTCACCCTTATCTGTAAACCCGGCTTTAGGAGAACTCCGATGAGCACAGGTCATGAACATACCGGCGTCTTGCATGTCCGACGTCCAGAGAGTAAGGTTGTCCCGTAGTAGTTGCATAATCAGCGTCGAGTCCTTGTAGCTCTCCTCCGAAAGGGTGTCGAGCTCTGCGATGGCATCGTCGAATGCCTGTTTCGCGAGGTGACAAGCACGGTCGGGGCTGTTGAGGATCTCGTAGTAGAACACGGAGAAGTTCAATGCAAGACCAAGACGAATAGGATGTGTTGGCGGGAGTTCGGTGACAGCAACCTCGGAAGCATCCTTGTACGCAGTGAGGGACTTGTCAGCGCTCTCCTTGCGCTTGTCGCCAGTTGCGAACTCGGCGAGGTAGCGGTGGTAGTCACCCATCCTAGATAATTTCGTTAAAAATTGACGTAGCAACACAACGAATAGCGTACATCTTGTGGTAGAATACCTTGGACTCGCCAGAAGCAGCCGAAGGGATAAGATGCTTGTCGAGAACGTCAAGAATGTCTTCGCAGATTTTAGCGAGCTCAGTCTCGATCTTTTCTCTGTAGCTCTTGATCATGGCGACCTGAGCCTCGTTACCCTTGGATTCCTCCTTCTGCTCGATGGAGGAAACGATGCGCCAAGAGGCACGGCGGGCACCAATGACGTTCTTGTATGCAACGGACAAGAGATTACGTTCCTCAACGGTTAGTTCCTGGTCAGAGGAGGCGACGCGCTTCATGTTCTCGACCATCTCTGTGGCAGATGATTAACACGAGTGCACACGACCAAAATAGCAGTGACGACACTTGCCTTCATAGCGCTCAGCTTGTTCAGCGAGCTTAGCAAGGTAGACGGAGTCTTCGCGCGAATCAGGCATCTGCGGACACGAGCGTGGTGAGCGACATGTTCGCAGCCGCTTGACGCGGTATAAACGCGTCGAGTACGCGCTCAACACTTACTGTGTGTAGTAGAAAAGGGGTTTGTACTGCTGGAGAACGTGACGAACGATGAGCTCGCGCTGTTGGACGACGGTGAGAATGGCGGATACGTACAGTGTGAAGAAGAGTGGGGAAGATGATGGTTGATGATAGAGGAGTAACCTGTCGAATTAAACGGAAAATTAAATTCAGAGCTGGGCAGAGGGTTCGGGTATAGGGCTGGGCCAAGGGTATTTCCTTACCCGGACTCTATTCCCACGCCACTGGAACACAGCTGAGCTTCCTCATGCAGAAATGTGAAGCGACAGACAAAAGTACGTAGCTTGCCCTTGGCGGGTCCAGGCGACCAAGGCCCTGGTCGTGAGTTCGCGATCGCGAACGCCGTCCTGGTGTAAGTAGTATCACGCAGCCGTGGACGCTCTAGTTGTGTAAGAGAGTCCCATTTTTGGCTGCATGACCCCACTATTCGAGTGAGATCAGGGAAGGCAATGCTTCGATACAGGGCAGCGATGCTCCCATCCCATCCAAATTCGACCTCCTTGGTAATCGGCCAGCCTTGTTGGCATGGTCCCCGTGTCCCCTCAGCCCTCATAGACCCGGCGAGACAAGGGATTCGCATTTGAGATTCACAATGGTTTCCCAGCGTCAACTGCGATATACTGTCTCCTGGACCGCCTTCAGACAAATAGCAGGCAGTGTCCCGAGCTTCTCTGATGTAAATAATCATCAGGGCCCGCATACCAGATAAGCATACCTAGCGTGTAGTGCCAAGTAGCGCCTAGGGTCCTAATACCCTCGAGTTTCATCAACTATATAATTAATCATTGACCTGATTTGGCAACAACCAACGAGTATTTGCTATGGGCAGCCAACAGGCTCAGAGTCTTGTCGTTGATCATCATCACGATGCGGCAACACGGATCAGCATATAAATAGAACCCGACTCGGATGCTCTGGGGGAAGGTGTCGCGATAATATCCGACCTTGAAGAGTATTTGGTCACCGCGGCCTTGGCTTGTCGCACCTGTTGTGACTCCCTCGAATCGCTTACGTCGTAGTGGATCCACCCTGGGCCTACAGTATGTAAAGATGCAGGCCAGTGCCCCTAGACGAAATCATCATCCGGCTGCTTGTTGGCGGCAGTGAGGCCGTGCAAGTTCTGTTAACAGCTCACTGATCTGCACCTGTCATTTTTATTTTCCGCGCGGAGTCCAAGTGTGACGCGTGACGACGCGCTCTGTCACACCTTTAAACGCGTCGCGTGGGGCTCAACATCTCCACCTTCCGTTACTCTCGTGCGAAGACTCCCACACGACGTCATGGTCTCAACGAAACGCAAAGCCTCGGACACCGCTGATGGAGCGTCCAGCTCCAAGAAGTCCCGCTCTATCTCCCGTAGCGACGCGCAATCCCTCATTAAGGCGGTCCTCGCCCAGCCAGCAACCTACCCAATTTTGGATGACGATGATGCGGTACGCCGCAAACTCGTCAAACTCGCCCAGTACGCGAGAGAACTCGAAGAGGAACTGGAATCTGCTCAGGCTGGTCCGGCGCCGAAGACCATGACCCCGGACCAACTCGCGGCCGCCGTCGAGAGGCTTCGCAAGGCTGTCAATAGCGGCATCACAAAGCAGATGGCAGTGAGTGGCCTCCCTATTTCATCACGTCATGAGCGCTCATGCGCTGTGCCATAATGTCTCAGTGGAAGCCCTCGTGCAAAACTGGTTCCGCCAAATGGGCCTACGACGGCGTCTGTACCGATCCGCTTGTCTTCGGGACCCTCTTGGATCTTGGTGGTCCCCCTAAATTCAAGATGCACAAGATACCTGTTGATGAGTTCAACAACCTTCTTGGACAAATCCAAGGCTCTGTCAGGTCGGTCCTCGCAATCAGTTCTCACCCTGATCCTGATCCTGATTGTTGATAGGTATGACTACCTGTATATCACCGGCTCGAATGTCAATGTTCGCTGGTTCGACAGCGGAGAGTTCAAGTTTAGTGGAACGTATGGCAAGCGGCAGCCAAGCAAAACTTGATGGATAAATTTAGAAAGAATGTTTCCTGCTAAGTACTGGTATGCATTGTATGCACACACTACTTATTGCAATCAATCCTTCGGTTTATAGTTTATATACTAATAGCTGACTAGCAGTTTCCCGTGGGTATGCCAGGGTGATGAGTCTGTTTCAAAAAAAGCAATGTCGCCTAGAATACACATTCAACCGTTCTCAATTCAATGATACTTATTGCTCGGCTCTCAGGACGATTGGCAGAACGCCTAGAAGGTGGGTCAGTGCTTTTCACGAGCTAGCGCACAAGCACTTGCCTCCAGTTGGAATTTCCCAGGGAGGGTATTCACAGACCCGCAGGAAAGCGTGGATGAAATCGTGGTGCGACGTAATCGATATAACTGGAGCAATTATCTTTCTGAGTCAAAACACCTCGGTGAGAGATCGTTACGGACGTACATTGTTCCTCGTCATAGTCGAATATCGTATCCAGTATCTTGTTGGCACGGGTATCAAGCTCTTCAAACGTTTCCCGAACATCAGGGGCCCATGCTTCGTCCTCCTCGGTAAAACCCGGTTCAAACAGATAGTCAGGAAAGTCACTGGCGATCTCGGACTTTTTGCGTCTTTTATCGCATGTGGACACACCGATTCGTTCACGAGAATTCTGGTGTTCTTGGCTGAGTATGCGAACGCCAGTCGATCGTCAACAAACGACTCACTTCTACGATAGTTGTCTTCATACCCGGCCGGAGACCCTCGAATGTCACTTGGTTGGTCCTAATCGCGCGGCGCAGGGGACTGCTATACAGTTTCTCTGGAAGTGGGATACCGAACTTCAACTCTGTCTTCCATGCACGATTGGCGTCTCTCGCTTGCTCTATACCCAGTGGGGTAAGCTCGGGATCAGCTGTGATCGAGAACTCAATTTCGCATGTACTAACTAAGACGTCGTGCGCGGAGTGTTACTCACGTCCCCACACTAGCTCTCCATCTCCGTTCAGTTTGGCCCAGCAGCTGGCACGGTATTGGGTAAGCGGGGATCCTGCATGTATATTAATAATAGACCCATGATCAAGCTTGCCTTGTCCATTCTGTGAGATCGCATCAGCTAAGAATGCTACTCGATCGATCCGTAAACGCGCTGAGATGACACACCTCTGAGGTATACTTTTCTATCGCGACGTTGTCTGACGAATAGCATGTAACTTGAGATCGGGAAATAAGCAGGCAACGTACGGTATCCCTCCCCATGTCTCCCAAGAAAGACGGCCTTGTACTGCGTCCCGGGCGACGTACTTGTGTTCAGTCGTTCGATCTCCTTTTTAAACTTCACCCAACGATCATCGCTCTCATCTTTGAGTCCGAAACGGGGAGGTATCTGGAAATAAATGAGCCCCTCCGAGTCCGACGTCGCTGATGGAATTTGAATGATCCTTACCGCCTAAGACGTGGGAAGAATATGCATATCAGATCAGCGATCGTTGTTGACCCCATCATGCACTAATTAAATGCCAAATGTCAATACGTACTATACTCTCCTCTGATTCGGGATCGTCTTGAAGGAAGAGTCCACGTAAGGTCTGGTGGCAAAGGAAACATCAGTTGGGACTAATTAAACCAATCTGGACGAACAGTGTAGTGTCGCGTGGCCATGAATCTCGCAAGCAACTGGCAGCCTGGGTCGGATGTACTCTCTTTTCCCAACTCTTCAACCCGCCAGACAAAGATTGTGTCAAACGCACTACAGCGTTTAGATAGAGAGCGATGCCCTGCGCGAATGATCTGTCCCAAAAAGGTGTGTAGAATCCCGGTCTGCCGGCCCGGTTGTCTAAGCAAGCTTGGCACGGATCGTACTCGACAACATATAGCACATACTCTGGTTGATCAACAAAACGACAGTTGCATGATGATGGCTGGGATCCAGCATCGACAAGGAAATATTAGAGCTGACAGTCCGAATATCGTTGATGAGCTAATCAGTAAAATTAGAACTTCGGACCCGGTCTCGATTCTGCTCCTGCTACTAGTACGTAAATCACTACTTACATAGTACACACTTTATCAATAGTTTGGTGTTCACAGATATGAGTCGAAAACTCTCAATTCAATGATGATTGTTGTTCAGCTCTCAGGACTATTGGCAGGACACCTAGTAGGCGGGTCAGTGCTTCTCACAAACGAGCACCTAGAAGCACCTACCTCCAGTTGGAAGTTCCCAAGGCCGATGTTCACAGACCTGCAAGAAAGAGTCGATGAATCTGTGGTGGGTCGTAATGGATATCACTGGAGTAGTCATCTTTCTGCGTCAGAACCCCTTCTGTGAGATCGTTGCAGACATACATTGTTCCTCGTCATAGTCGAATATCGTATCCAGTATCTTCTTGGCACGGGTATCGAGCTCTTCAAGCGTTTCCCGAACATCAGGGGCCCATGCTTCGTCCTCCTCGGTAAAACCCGGTTCAAACAGATAGTCGGGAAAGTCACTGGCGATCTCGGACTTTTTGCG
This sequence comes from Tylopilus rubrobrunneus, assembly GCA_038091235.1. Taxonomy (NCBI): domain Eukaryota; kingdom Fungi; phylum Basidiomycota; class Agaricomycetes; order Boletales; family Boletaceae; genus Tylopilus; species Tylopilus rubrobrunneus. The sequence continues at coordinate 9,503 of JBBPOC010000237.1, read as the reverse complement.
TCTTTTATCGCATGTGGACACACCAATTCGTTCACGAGCATTCTGGCGTTCTTGGCTGAGCAAGCGAATACCAGTTAACCGTGAACAAACGACTCACTTCTACGATAGTTGTCTTCATACCCGGCCGGAGGAGACCCTCGAATGTCACTTGATTGGTCCTGATCGTGCGGCGCATCGGACTGCTATACAGTTTTTCCGGAAGTGGGATGCCAAGCGTCAACTCTGTCTTCCAAGCACGATTAGCGTCTCTCGCTTGCTCAACACCCAGCGGGGTAAGCTCGGGATCAGCTGTGATCGGGAACTCAGTACTCAACCCCAGCGCGTCTGAGACGTCGCTTGCGGAGTGCTACTAATACTCACGTCCCCATACCACCTCTCCATCCCCGTTCACTCTGCTCCAGCAGCTGGTATAGCACGGTGTAAACAAGGATATTGTGCATAAAACAAACCCGTGACCAAGCTTGCCTTGTCCATTCCTATGGGATTGCCATCAGTTAAAGGTCCTATTCGGTCAATGATGGTATGACATACCTCTGAGGTATACCCTTTCATCGCTACATTATCTAACGGAAACCATCGAAAGATCAAAGCCCATCGAGAATTCGCCAAGTAGGCAACATACGGTATCCTTCGCCGTGCCTCCCGAGAAAGACAACCTTGTACTGCGTCCCTGGTGACGCGCTTGCATTCAGCCGTTCGATCTCCACTTTAAACTTCGTCCAACGATCGTCGCTTTCATCCTTGAGTCCGAAACGGGGAGGTATCTAGAAATGAATGGGATCCTCCGTCGGACGTCGTCGATGGAATATGCTCACAGCCTATGGTGAATAGTCATATCAGACCAACGATTGTCCACCGCCAAATGCCTATACATACTGCACTCTCTTCCGATTCTGGATCGTCTTGAAGGAAGAGTCCACGGAAAGTCTGGTGCCAAAGGAAACATCAACTGGGGCTCCCCAGAATCAACTTGAATCTGGACGAACAGTGTAGCGTCGGGTGGCCATAGATCCCGGGGCGGCTTGATATGTTATCTTTTCCCAACTCTTCAACCTGCCAGACCAAGACTGTCGAACGCGCAGAGCGTTTAGATAGAGAGCGGTGCCCCACGCATCTTCCGCCATCCGTCCTAAAAAGGTGTCAAAACCTGTGTGCCGGCCAGTCGGCCCATTTGTCCGGCATCACCGGGAGGTTACTTGACTCGGATTATCAGAACCGAGTATGTCGTATGTCGTACACCCAACCGTGTTCGACGACATATAGCACATACTTTGGCTTCTCGAGAGTTGATTGACAAAACGACAGTTTACCTCATGATGGCTGAGATCCAACGTCGACAAGGAAATGCTATAGCTGGCGGTCCGGACATGTCAACTTGTCAATACAGCGTCCAAATGGAAATCACATTCGAGCTGTCCGTATCATCGCTCAGCGGAAGAGTTGCAAGGAACGAGTTATCAGATGAAAGCGCAAGCGGTAGATGATGAGGGATACTGAAACCTAACTCCTTGAACGTTACGAGATCCCAAAAGTATACACCTAACGATGATTTCCGAGAAGTAGCCGTGCTCAAGATGAATCGGCTATCGCTTGACAGAGTCTGGAAAGAAGGGATATCCTTGTACTCCTTTGATCTGGTCATCGAGTCGACAACCACCAGGGATCGGTGTGATCCGACCAAGACTTGCTGTCCCTTGTGCGACCAGTCGACGACTATGGGGCGCTCATCCTGCGCAACTTCTCTAACGGACGAACCAAATGGGACCTCTTGATTCCGAGTGAGCTGGTCACGGGAAGAAACATTCCATATATGAAACGTGGCAGGCGTGGTGACATCACCGCCGCTTATTTTTCCCGCAGTACCGACGGCCAGGTAGTCTCCCGCGGGAGAAAATCGCAATGAGTCAACGTATAGTTGACGATCACAACTGCAAGCTGCAAGCTGTTCTCCGATGGGGATACTCAGCAACACGATCGATCCAGTGCTGTCACCGATAGCAGCCCTCGATGAATCCGGAGAGATGTCCAGCGCTGTAAAGTATGGTGCTTGCGTCCTTCTATAACAAAATGTATTTAGTCAAAATGCTACCCAGATATATACGCAGAATACCTTGCATTGCATTGCGAGTCCTGTGAGCGTCTGTGTTCACATACTCTATTCTTGGTCGCCGTGTCCCATACGGTCGTTCGGTCATCGTGTGCAGTAACAAACCATCTCCCGTTCCCTGAGATAGCGCATGCATTCACGTCTGGCATCGTCATGGGCGAGCCTATTGTCCTGCCATCCGATACTCGCAATTGGACCGCCCCTTCGAGGAAGACCTGCATCATGTGTTGACCATCTGGGAAAAAGGCGATAAATTTCGTCGGTTCCTTGGTATGGATATTTTGCAGAATTTTCGGATCAACTTTGTACAAGCAGTTTTCAAAACCGATAGCACTCTGAGAACTTGTTGCTTACGCTGCACGCCAGACATAATCATGCAGTGGTAGCTGTTGACATGGACCGGTGTATCGTTGACCAAAGTATCGTTGACCAAAGTTAGTTTGGTCGAAACGTGGCTTTATTTATGGTAATTTGCATATGTCGTCACACGTCCGAGTCTGAATCACGCTTTCAACCTGAACGCGAACAAGTGGTACTTGCCAGTGCATGCTTGACCTATTACGTTGACTTGCGATGACGGACTCGATGCGTGCCAACGGCGACGCATGTTGCTTCGAGTTGCATGGATCTAATTTTGGCTGCCATATAATTGGCCTCTGAATCAGGTACGCACTGCGCAGACCATTGCCGGTACATGATGCATCCATGAATATTAGCGGGTGACTCGGGGCCGGCCAACATAAAATACCGGGTAGTCCGAGTCATCCGGGAAAAAGTATCTCAGTCCCTGTTAACATTACTGAGAATAGGTTCGTTATTCAAGATTCGCGGCGGGCATGGCCGTACACGGATGGGAACTCAGAATACTAGTCGACCGGTGTGTAGATCAATTTTACAATCCAAGTCTATTGAACTGATGCGCATTTTGCGACATTCCGTCAGTGGTCGGCATGGATGCTGCAGGTTAAATTTGCTGGAACTGTAGTCAACCTGTCCCAAGCAGACTTGCTCTCAGCCCGAGCTGCTACTTCATTAGAATGACATACTACGCCGTCGCGGTTGCGTACTTGCATTGCCTTTGGTCTGGATCAATGTCAGCCTCGGGAACCAGATTGAATCAGGTTGCAGCTTCGTGCGTTTCACAAAAAGCCACCGATGGTGGATGTGCCCACTGCCAGTCGCTTTCCTTCGATGCTCTTTTCCTGTTCCCATGAAATCACAGGGTCTTTCAATGGTAGCCGCGCCCGTCCCATATGCACTAGGGTTTCCGCACCTTGCAAACTTCCCGGTGCATCGCCCGCTTGCAGGGTTGTCTCCAAAGAGGTCCGGGTCGTAGCGTGAACATTTAACAGCACACCTAGTTCACAGCCTCTCCCGCTTCCCATCAATGACACTGCTACAAAATTGGTGTATGATATGGACTGCCCATATGTGCCTGATCGGCCAGGTGACATTCGCGGCATGGGGTGAGTCACTCGGCATCTCGGTGGCGCATTTTGGTCATGCAACTTGAAGTACATCAATTGCAATGGCATAACCACTCCAGGTTGCCGAAATTATCAATGCCGTCCAAGAAGGTATGCACGTGGAAGGCTGCGCATATATGATATCGATCTTGAACCCGCAGGTTTCAACATAGGATGGTACATGGCTTCCTTCCTCACTTACGGGGTGTGTGTGGTATCCCTCATCTTATTTCCTCGTCCTGACTGATGGGTGCTTAGGCATTTTCGTGGATGGGAACCATTTAACCAACTTGATGAGCATCGGTGCAAATACAACTGCAGACCACCAACTGACTCCCAGGCTGAATATCCACGGTGATTTTGAAGGCAAGGTCAGGTATCAGGATTCCCGAGTGCTCTCCATAAACGCGAGCTAATCACCGCTATCGATCTGGGACTCCAGGTGATGCTAGCACCACTCGTGGCGACTTCTGTTTTGGCAATGACTGGAGTCTCAATGAGACCTTGTTTGATCAGATACGATCAAGTTATGACACACCCGTTTGTATAATTCTCACTATGTAGTTGACCCAGAGGACCCTGGAACCGTATGTCGATCTGGTTGGTTTGCTACGTTTGCCCACCGTACTGATCCTGTCTGCAGATGTGCTATGCGTACCAGAAACAGGTCAACTTGACTGCTCAGTTGTACCCCGACCCGACTCCCGAGCTCGATGCCGCGATCAGAGTGAGCTTGGTTAAGTTCTACAAGGCGCTTGGAAACCCGAGCTGCGAGCAGTTTTTCCCATTTGGTCAGTGAGAAAGACGAAACTAGAGTGACAGGCGAGGTCATAGCTATTCCACGGTCTGTCAGGTGCTAGAATTTGGTTTTTTTGAGTGACAGTAGGGTATCCAGGAGCGGTAGTCGAGTCATCAAAGCTTGCTCGGCCGACCTCATTCGTCTGTGTATCGATCTGGTCACTCGGCCGTCGGTCGATTAAGGGCGTGTCAAGGAAGCCGTGTACCAGTTGCATGCATTGAAGAACGCACCTCCATTCGTGGGGACAGAAGGTCGCGAAGTTGAATCATCTTAAACGGCAGCACTTGAGGTGCCAGCGACGTCGCGGTTGCAAAAACATCTCAGCGCCATCCCGAAACCCAGTAACTGTGGACCATCCTCGTCCTTGCTAGGCTTAGTCCGTTATAGAAAACTTTAACCCAGCGATAAAAATTCGCGACTTACAGTCCTTGGACCGACTGCGCGTGAACAATTTAAAAGAGGGACGTCACGGTCATGAGGTAGTATTCTTGGTTGGATGAATTCGCTCCTCATTTAACTGTTGTACCCCAATGCCTACCTACCTCGGTCAATGTCAGACGTGCCACTCGAAACTGAAATATCAAGTCCAGGGTGCGTCCTGTCAGTGAAAGAGTAACCCGTCATGCGTTGAACATCAGAGAAGAAGGCAAGGAACATTGGATGCCCGATTCTGTATGAGACTTCTCATGCCAGTGGAAGGTCCGGATCAACTACGCCATTGACTACGGCACAGCCCACTGGCGACACTTCCTACGCGAGCTAGAGTCATCTTCACAGGGGAACGATCGGGGCTGAGCGCTGAGCCAGGATGGCAGGCCGTCAATGGATGGGAAGGGAATGACTCAGAGCTGGAAGCTGTTCTTGTGAAATCGGAACTCGGTCCAGGAGAAGGCGATGAGCTTTCGGCAAAGCAAAGCGAGATGGTGAGGGGAAACGGCGACCTTCGTCGGTAGGGACTACTTCACATGTCGCACGTGTGATTGGCGCTCTTCAAGTTGGTGCCTTACCTTTCACGGTCAGTTTTCAAGCTCATTCACCGGCGCTGAGTGTCCGTGTCTATGTGTGGTAGCTCGAAACAGTCGAACCGTGGTGGTCACCTCAATTGGAGCATGGGCAGAGAACCGTATGCATTGATTATAATCCGAGTGCTCCAACGTGACTGTACTATTTTTACCTACAGTTGCGCGGCAAGTCTCCGCGGAGTTCTACCTGTTCATCTGCGGCAAGCTTTGTGGCTGTGATCCCCGCATCCACACTCAAACGCCACTGGTCAGGTACGTAGTATAACCACTACTCACCAAGCTCTCAGACAGGAAATGCTCAAGTCTATTCACAACTCTCATCTTAGCGACCTCTACCCGAATTATGCATCGCCTTTGATCCAGTACTTTCTCATGCATGGGTACTCGTAAGTGTCTTCCGTTGTTGGCCATTGTCTAGACTCGGCAGCATAACTTGACCGCTCGTAGTGATTTCCTACGCGGCGAGCATCGCTGCAACGGTAGTACCGGAATGTACAGGCGGGCGTCGGTACGTGAGTTAAATTGCACCGGCTGCTAGCCAACCGTAGGATCCAGCGCAGTCAAGGAGCGGCAGGCAGAAAGAGCCAGTCTTGAATATACTAAAATGGTGTAAGATCCTTACTGTGAAATACACAGCCCAGCTGCAGTGCATGGGTAGGATCATCAACGAATACCCGAGAGCTGACGGTAACCGATGGTAACGGAAGGTCCAGCCACGAACGAGAGCGCGTTTGTGATGGGCCCGCTCTGCGCCAGGAACTAGACGTGCCCACTAACCGCACAGGCTGTACACCATCGTCGATACATAAACAGCTCAGAGTTTGCTTTTCTCCAGTGCCCCAGTTTCTTATCCCTCCACTTCTTTCCATTCGTCATGAAGTTTCAATCTCTTGCAACACTAGCTGGACTAGTGTCATATGCTCTCGGCTTCTCGCACCTTACGAACTTCCCGGAACACCGCTCGCTTGCAAACTTGTCTCCAGAGGAAGTCCAGACTCTCCTGCAGCTCTTCAAGGACAAGATGCCTGGTCCACAACCTCTCCCGCCTCCGATCAATGACACGTCCTCGAAGTTGGTGAATGATGCACAACATCCATTCCAGCCTCTTCGACCGGGTGACATGCGTGGTCCCTGCCCGGGTCTGAACACGCTGGCTTCCCACGGGGTGAGTAATCAAGTACCTCAGTGACACAGTTTACTGATGCCACCTGGCTCCTTCTGAAAGTATCTTAACCGTAACGGCATAGTTACCCCTGGTGAGATCATCACCGCAGTCCAAGAAGGTATGCGAATCATGCAATAAATGTCCTATTCGATGCTCATATATGAAATTCACAGGTTTCAACATGGGGTACCACTTCGCTTCGTTTCTCACTTATACGGTTCGTCTCTAGATTTCACAGTATCATTCCTCCTTTCTAACTCGTGAGTGGTGTTGGAAATGAAACAGGCGTTCATTCTGGATGGAAACGTTTTGACTAACAAGATGAGCATTGGCGCAAATACAACGGTAAACGGGAAATCTGTTCCCGGGGTTGACACCCACGGCAACTTTGAAGGTATAGATCTTATTTTTCCCATGATCATGGTAACGATATGCTAATTGCTGTATAGGCGATGTTAGCATAAGTCGTCAAGATCATTACTTCGGTGATGCCATTAGTTTTAACGAAGACGTGTTCCAAACTGTTGGTACTAGTCACCGTCCATACATCTATTCTTCTCACTATTTTCATAGCTTGTCCAAACAGCCCATACTGTTGGGGGTGGCGTCATTACTGTCGAAGCTGCAGCCATGGATAGGAAACTCCGCATCCAAGATTCCATCGCACGTAACCCACAGTTCAACTACCTGACCCCCCGTTACTTCGGCAGTTGCGCTGAAACGAGTTTTGCCCTCGCCATGTTTACACACAACCAGACATCGGATTCGACGCTCCCCCTTGGTTTGGATGCTGCGCGGAGTTTCTTCCAGAATCACACGTTCCCCAATGGATTCCATCGTCGTCAAGACCCATACGAGTTCCCCAAGGTCATGGCTCTGGCAGACACGATTGTCAACATGCTTGGCATCCGCGCCGGTCAGAATAACGGTGTTAATAATTACATAGTGGATCCCGAAGACCAAGCAAACGTACGTCTATCTCAATAGTTCAACCCGCGCCCTGTCATGCTCATCATCCTTATTCAGTTCTGCTACTTGTACCAAAAACAGGCCAGTGCGACGGCTCAGCAATACCACAACCCACCTGCAATACTCGTGGACGCGCTCAAGAAAAATTTGCAGCTATACTATCAGACACTGGGAGACCCCCAATGTAAGCAAGTTTTCCCATTCGGGCGGTGACGGCGCGGCGACGGTGACCGGATTGCGGTACTAGTAAGGGGCGACGTTATTTATGAGTTTTATGAGTATTTCAATTGACGGTCATTACTATTTTGATACCCCTCTCATTAGCAGTAGGTTACTTGACGCTGTTGGTTTGATATTGGACTCTGAGCAGTGACTTTCTACTGATTAGGGGTTACTATACACATACCTAATACTACCCTTGAACCGTTAAGTGTGGCCGCGCGTGGGAATGGTTGATGAACCCTAACAGTAACTCCGGACTCTCGCAGCAACTTCATTGAGATGTAGGGAACGCAAGGTCTCACTGGCTTTCCCAAACCTGACCAAACCACCCAATCACAGGTTGTACATGGGAGATGACCTTCGACCCAGCAATCGAGCAGCACGCAACTTGAAGGCAATAGAAGGGATCCAACTTGAAGCACAATGGGGCCTCGCCGGCAACCCCTGGCCGTCAAGTTGTTCCATCATATGCTGCATTTCCATAGTTCCAGTGCTCGGCCACTGGAGAACTCTTCCAAATCTGTTACTCGTGCCACCTTGCCGGTGTGTGCTGCCAGTCCGGCACGTACACAGGGACAAGGGTGGTGCCGTTGGCACCTATTATTAATAGTTGATTCCTTACCGCTTGAGCTGGAACGGGGCAGCAATTTCCCGGGTCATCATTCCCTACGGCAACGCTGTGCTCGACGCTCGTTTATCGGATGATCCGATTGCTCGAAGACCATCGTCCGCCACTGGCAGCGAGTAACTCAAGGCGTTCGGCGAAACTCGATATAGGGGTGCACATTTCGTACTAATATCCGCCGTCTTCTTTGTGTACAGGCACACATGGGCGTTATTATGACGGACCACGGAGCCAGTAGTACCAATCGAAGGCCGCAAAGCATGCCCGAAGCATACGGACGCATTAGATAAGTGGCTTGAGCACCCTAATGATCGAATAGCACAGCGTCACCCGCGGCGTAGCAACCATGCGTCGCTATAAACGGTGTTCTCCCCATATTCATCTGATCTACGCTAGGTACCGCCTAGGACGCGATCGACACTCGACATTCAAGGGAAGACAGTAGATGTGCGGCTATCGCAGTCGGCATGCAAATATCGACGAGGAACAGCTTCTCATGTGGGATGACACCCTTTCGGCATCCAAATGGAATCGCGGACACGTTTTAGCCCCGCAAAACGCATGCTCCCATCACAAACGTGATACGATCTCCTCTCGATTCGATGCGGTCCTTGTTCTGTGTAAGGTCAGTTCGCCATGATGGCTCACAGCCTCGATCTGGTGCTTCTGCCCATGCCTGAACCTCGTGCAACAGGGCATGTTTTAGTGCCCACCAAGCTTTACCCACTTGGAGAAGACTTCTCGCACACTTGACCCGCAAGGAAAAAATGAATGAAAACACTGCCCTGAGATAATGAATGATGGGAAGCGCTTTCATGAATTCTCCCCCAGGAGTGCAAAAACACGAGTATGGACTGCTTGCCTGGAATGCCAGGTGTCCCACTTGCATGACGCAATACTCTCTCCAGGACTAGAGCCGATGTCACACAAAAGGCGCGTGTCAGCTACAAGCAACAACTTACACCTTCCATCCCCGGGGAGCCAAGGCGTCGGTGAGAGTGATGCACAGATCAGTGCTGCCAGTGCTAGCAATAGATGACGCGTCGTCAAAACTCCTATCTCCCCTTGCACACGTCATCCAGAAAGCACGCATGCGAACGACGCATGGTAACCCGTTCCCCGCCACGT